>JZKD02S1638211.1:480949-500487 GCA_000966675.3 Picea glauca
CCCATGTCTGGGCTCTTTCGGCACCTCAATCGGTCGAAAAATGAAGAAGTTAGGCCTCCTGGAAGTCTCCCTCTTCAAGCTTGTTGTCTCTGGTTCTACAATTCGCACCCCTCTTTGAGTGAACCGTGCCAATGGTGCAAACCGTAGGACGGTTACGACACCTCCAACCCCTAACCGCCTCGGCACCTGGGCATATGGCCATGTGACCTCGCACGTTGGAAAATGGTGGTTATACCCGTCATAACCGTGCAACTACATGTGGTTTCAAACCCGCGCCAACATTTAACACACGGTTATATGAAACCACGGGTCTTGGTTTCAAACCCCACGCCAATCATTTAACACACAGTTATATATATATACAATGCAATACATTGTAATACAATGCAATACAATGCAATGTAATGCGCACGCGCCAAATGGTCAGGCCATAATATATGTTGGGTCATATGTAATACAAAGCATCCACGGGTTGGGGCTAAGCCCCGGCCCGACCCCCCTTTTCATCCAAACATTAATCAACATTAAATATATATGTTATGGCATAGTAATCAAGGAACAAAGGGCGGTACTTTGGTTAGCGGAGAGTTATGAAGTCTTTACATAAAGGAGAGGTCCAGGGGTCGAACCCCACGAGCCTCAACACATTTTTATATATACCAAATAGCCATTCAATGAGCGACACGTGGCGCCAAGGGATTGGGCCACGTGTCCTCACACTATTGACCACCAATGACACGTGTCATCCACTGATTCGTTAACCATCAACCAATGAGAGTGTGCCACATCACCCACCTGACACATCATCATACAGATGGTACGGCCCTACCACATCACCATATGGACTATACGGACTGTACGGACAGGTACAGTCATCATCCAAAATTTTTTCCTATTTGGCTTGGCGAACAGATCGCGATATCTCCTTCATACGGACTCCGTTTGAGAAAGTAAATATACCGCTGGAATTAGGAAGACGAGACAGATGCAATGGCATTGTTTTCGTCGCATTCTGAGCACTTTGAAAATTGAGCAAAATTTGATCCCCTGATCACTCATACACCAAATAGTTCACTAGAATAGCTAGCAATTACATAGTAGCATCAATCATCACAATGTCAATTTATATGGATGATAAAGATAAAGACAATTAAAATTATAGTATGGGACTAATGTTAAGGTATAGCCTATGAATATAACATATTTTATGGTGTCTCACCTATGATCCAAATCCAATCCATTACATAGATTGAAAACCATTTAAAGCATCCTTGGTCATGCATGCAAACCCAAACCCTAACCCCAACACATACATGAAACCACCGTCGAAAATGTATGTAAACCCAAATTCTTAACCAAAATCTAATCAGTCCTTCCATTCTCAAGAAACTGCACACATGATATGTTCCATGCAACTTTAGTACATGTTCCATGCACATAAGGAATATTCATGCCAAAGAACATACTTGGTGATGTCTTTCTTATGAACCAAACTAAATTCCTTACATAGATTGAAAACCACCCAATACATGTTCAATCAAATATAGCAAGAACAATGACTAAAATTATAGGAGGGTGGATGTATGCGCATGGTATTTGATCCCATAAAATACGTTGAATTTTAACCCATGAAAATGCTTGCAAACCCAAATCCAAACACATAACCAAGACCAAACCCTAACATAGAATCTACTTGAATCTATAAACAAATGATAGAACAAATTTCCATGACATATCAAATGTGTTTAAAAACACAATGAGTTTAATAACCAACTTTGTAGGAATAATTCTTACTAATAAAAAATCCCTCCATTGCCACCACGTCATCCTTTTCTAGCGTATTCTACCATGATTTTTCCACTCTACGAAGAACTCCTCCATGATTTTCCTCCAACAACAATGACATGAAACATTAAAATAGAATTGCATCAAGGAAACATAAGCATATAGAGGAAAATTGAATGGAATCTACAAAGACATGAAATTTATATATAGTACATTTGTTTAGTCCAATCTAGTTTCTTTCATTTCATTCATTATATTAGAGAATGAAAAATACCATGTCTACAGTCTCCACAATTTCACCACCATGATGGTTCCAAACCATTGACTATCATCCATTAAAACAAATTGCAAACCAAGAAAGGATATGGATTTGTTGTTCTTACATTCTATAACTAGGGTAAAGGAATTATGATAAAATACCAAATAAACACAAGGGAAACACATCACTATAGATTAGCAAGTGAGTATGAGAAGAGGTCTCAAACTATATAGCGGATGGGTGACAAGAAGTATGCTTCGACGAGTGGTTGAGAAAACATGCAAGAAGATGCATACCACCAACAATGTAGGATGAAATTCCAGCTTCCTCTCTGCATGAGTTTCAAGTATCCTCTGCAAATAAGTATTAGACATTGAGGGAATTTTGAGATAAAATATGGGCCTTGAAACAAAAATTGTACTATCAAAATCAATTTTAAAAGAACTAACATGATTCAATATGATGATGTCAACCATAAGGATAAATATTTTTGAAGGGAAAGGAAGAATTCAACTTATCTCTTTATAGGTTTACTCAAATTTCAAGTCTAGGAACTCCTTGGATGATTTTGCATCCAACAAGTACCCACTCTTCATAATTTTGGTAGATCCACCGTAAGATAAACTGGAGAATGGTTACTTGTTGGATGGATACTCATCTATTTCTAGTGTATCTCACAATGGGTCTATCAAAATTATTAAGAATGGGTATTCGTTGGATATAGAATTTAATTATGCATACAATGAGCTCCTACACTTGAAATTTGAGTAAATATATAAGGAGATAAGTCAAAAATACAATTAAAAAAAGTAATTTTCTTCCTTTCCATTTGAAAATTCATAACTCTTATTTTATTATTTTAACTATTATTTAATTATTTTCCTTAGGAGGCCCATTTTAGACCTCAAATTTTCCTTAATGCCCCATCAAAAAACATCAATGAATGGAGTGGCTAGGAGAAAGAGGGGCACAAAAACTTAGGATATTCAATGAAAATTCAACACATTGCCAACCTGCATCGACACAAGCATCAAACACCGCAATGTCATGTGGAAAAAAAAATATTATGTGGCCAATTAGGGCCCATTTTTAAGGGTGGACCATTATTTTCCTCCCTCCCCTACCCAATAAAATTAAAAATAAATCAAGGGGGGAATATGAGTTAGAGGAAAACAAATTAGTAACAAGATGCAAATGGTAAAAAAATCCCAAATATTGTGAGTCAGTGCTCAAGTTTAGAATAAGAGGGAAAGTTAATGAATAAGAACCTTCCCAATGATCCAAAAAATACTTATATGTATATAATTTAAAATGCACATAAAAATCTACTTGATCTTCAAAATAAAATGATTGCTTGACTATTTTGCAAATTACACGTGAAGAAATTATCCAACCAAATCCACTTTAATGATAAAAGACTTGCAAATAATTGAACTTGAAATGAACAACAATAATATAATCACATACAAAAGTTGGAAAATTGAGTTTACCCAATTTGGGATACCTCTCCAGGTCCGCTTCCAATAGAGACTTTTTTTATTAATTCTCAAATGCTTGTGTTTTACAATGACATTTTTACATGTTTCTCAAATGCAGAAACGGAGTGCACCGTTGGATTCCTGGTGAAAAATCATGCAAAATTGATAAAAAAATCTTGAAATTCTATCAAGGTACCCCTCGGCACACTTTACACTGTAACCTCAAAACTTGTTTACCCTCCGACATGAATTATGAGGCCACTCTGCATTAATTAACTGTGTATCAACCTCGAGTCCTGTGCCATTAAATATGGTGCAGAACCCTTAACCACCTCCAAATTTTATGGTTGGTAATAACTATAAGGAAGATGGCTTCATATCCAAATCACACTTATAGGGGAATTGATTAAATTGTTTGGATATATGTGGCAAGTCAAGGGTTCAAGCCCCACTAACCACCATATATTCTCATGCTTGGTGTTATTTTGTTGTAATATAGTTATAATTTTATAGCTATATGATATACATGGCATATTGTTAAACCTTCCACACAAATATAGGTGTGGGTTATATGATATAACATATGACCATAAACTAGAGGTCGAGGGCTAGGCCCTCGACCCCTTTTAAACCCCATTCAATACAATCCACACCTTTAAATATAACTCGCAATATACATGGTTAAGAACTATTTGAGTGGTGTGATGGTAATGGGGATCTGTATAAGACTTTGGGAGGTTATGGATATTGTGGGTTCGACCCTTGTTGACTCCATAATTTTTAATACCAATTAACCAATATTGGCTAATGGGAGGTTTCCATAGGGAAGCCTCTCATTGGCTCTCCAATGCCACATGTCATTCAACAATTGGACCACTTGTCTTCCACTTTTCAACCTATGATTGAACCACCTGGAGGTACAATATTCCTAGTTAGCTTCCAATAACCATGTTCCACATGTCACCCTTGCAGTGGTGACATGTGTCACCTCTTTTTTCCTTTGACCTTAGACTATTTGACCTGAACTTTGACCGCTCATAAATTTTTCATATGAACTCCATTTGAGGTGAAATTTACACCATTGGAAATCTATCGTCGAGATCTACACATTGATGTTGTTTTTGGGATGATTTGAAGAATTTGAATTTTGAGCATTTATGAACCATCATAGACCTCTATGGATGTTCCATATCTTTTTGGACCTTTGTGAGCATTCTCGAATTCTCCTAGATAATTCTTCCCCATTGGAAGACTTTTGGACCACCAAACATATTGATTACCCAAAAACTAAGTGAGGGTATAGTTCCCTCACCCTTTTTATCTCCATCCATTTGGATTTACTTGATTTTACCCCTTTAAGACCAACTCAAAGATATTCCACATCACTGTGCTGTGAAATTTTGATCCTTCTGTCGAGAATGATATCTTCCTGTAGTGAGTCCAAAAACTCTAGAGAAAAATCATCAACTGCTAGAACTTGAATACTTTCATCTTCATCCATAATCATAGGAGGCTTATAAAGCTTCAAATTCTCAACATTTACCATTGTATACATTTTCATGTAGGCTAGTAGATCTAAACAAAGGCATTAGTACCAATCTTCTCCAAGATATTGAATGGACCATATCAGATTGGCCTTAGCTTTTTACCTTCACCTTTCATTCTATATTTGTTGATATGTAACCATACTTGATCATAGACTTCAAACTCATGATCAACCCAATGTTTTGCATGCCTTGCCTTATACTTGTCTTATCTATTCTCCAATTGTTCGTGTACTACTTGATGTACCTATTGAATCCTTTGAATGAACCTTTTAGCTTTATCTGTATTATCTTCTCCATCTTCTTTACCCGCTTCTCCAAAGGAAAATTCCATAGGTGATTTAGGTAAGTACCCTAAACATACTTCAAAAGGAGCTTTTTGAGTAGATGAATGCATGGAATGATTATAGTCATGTTGGATATAAGGTAACTATTCATCCCATAATTTAGGATGTTTTATACTGTTGGACATATTATCATTGATATGCTGTCATTGATGTCATCATTCGATGTCATTGTGATGTGATGATAAGTTGTTATGGTGAATTGTCATTGATGAGTTATCATTGATGAATTGTCATTGATGTCAACAGTATAATAGTTAGCAAAGAATGAAAATTCCAACAGTATGTAGAGAAGAAAATCTTAGAAGGAAGAGCACATTGTAGAAATTCCATCAGGATCGAAATCCCCATAGGAAAACTCCAAAGGATTCAAGGAATAATATTTTTCATTGAGACATTTTTAAGGAGTAGTCATGCAGAAGACATAACACGAGGTGTGAAGGAATTCACTCTAAATATCAGGAGAGGTAGCATGCAAAAAATCCTTTATGTTGATGTAGATCTCAGACAAATCATAAACTGTCAGATCGAGGGGAAGTCAAAGTTTTGAATAATTATATCTTGACCATCAGATATGTTAGATTACAAGAGAAGGATTGTTGAAGGATTGGTCAATGATCAGATGGAACAATCAGATGACGACAAGTGTCAAGATGAAATTGGAATTTTAGGTACATGTAAGTCACGAATCTAAGTGACATGTGGAATTCACTCGGCTAGTGCCAAGTCATAAGTGACATCAACAAGTTACATCACTTAGGAAGTATGTTCTTCGGGGGAAACCGGTTTCTAACATCAGAAATCACTCGAAGCGCCGAAGGCCAAAGTTAACACTAACCGTTGATCTAATTTGGGAGCGTTCTCGAACGTTGATTAAGTAAAGTGAAAGGATAACGTAAGTGGTGTTAATTGATATCAAGCATTCACCACTTCTATATGATTTATTTGGTAGGTAATCACTTAAGAGGAATTGTTACTCCATATTTCAAGAGCCACGAATAGCCAAAGTTCCGAAGTGAATGAGAATCGTTCATTGTGAAAATAGCATATCGACCATCCAATCTACTTCAGATAAATATGCTTCAGGAGATTTGAAATATTATAGAGGTTAGAAATGACAAAGGACAAAGTCTTTAAGTACCAACAATGATCCATCTCATTGGGAGATTAAAACATGACCGTTGATTTTGATAAATCATCAAGCACTCGCTTGGCCTAGCACCTAGTCACCACCTACGGTCGTATGGAATAAAGAAACAAAGAGAAAAAGAAGAGGTGGCGATGGGAACATCGCTTAGAAAATAAGCCCATGGTTTTGCGGATATAGTCATATGTAAATGGTTTGAAGGAATCACCTCATACATATTTAAGTTGACAAAGAGTTAGCACTAGAACAATACAGAGAATTGATAAAAGATCAAATATGATATGTTGGTGAACTGAGAATGCAGCAAAAGAATGAGAATAATATGATGAGTCGATCCATGTCTATGATCAACTCATGAAGACAAAAGAACCAACACACAGTCATGATTAAAAGAGAGTTAATTCATGAGCATTATGAATAAAGAATAAAAAGGAAATGATATTATTTAAAGATTAATATTATCATTTAAATGAAATGGTACAATGATTCAAAATCAAAAGATGTAATGATTCAAATTCACACCAGTTGGAAGACTATATAAACAAGAAAGAATGGTGAGAAGAAAGTGTAGTTGAATTTGTTGAAGTATATATATTTATATATAATGGATTGAATGAAGGTTCATTCTATCAGGTTGGTGCTTGTTTACAAGTTGTGTCTTGTATGAGGATTGGATTCCTCACATCTCAGTTTGATCTGAGATCAAAAAGTTGGGACTTGTTATGAGGGTTGGAATCCTCATTTCTCAGTTGG
Organism: Picea glauca; assembly: GCA_000966675.3. Lineage (NCBI taxonomy): Eukaryota > Viridiplantae > Streptophyta > Pinopsida > Pinales > Pinaceae > Picea > Picea glauca. The sequence goes on from JZKD02S1638211.1 coordinate 488,260, forward strand.
ATCTGAGAACTACAAGCTGGGTCTTGTAACAGAGAGTTGGGTCTCTCATAATTTTTTGAATATGAAATTCAAAGATTGATCTTATGTATTCATTCATGTTAAATAAATAAATAAAGTATTTATTATTTTATATATTGGTTGATAAAATGAATTAAATATTTATTGTTCATTTAATTTGTAAAAGGTGGAAAATTGTCAAAAAATTTGTCACACTAATTCAACCCCACCCTCCCCTCTCAGTGTCAATTATCCATTTCAACAATTGGTATCAGAGCAGGTTCCTTCAGGACAGTTTAAACATTGAAGGTAGATTCAAAATAAATGGGTGGACAAATTGTTATCTCCACAAATGAAGCTCCCTTATTTGATGGAACACATTATTCATCATGGAGGGAAAATATGAAAAGATATTTGAAGTCAAGAGGATCTGGAGTTTGGTATTTATTAGTAAGTAAGCCCTGGCACTTAACTACTTCAACGAGAAAAACCAAAACTACAAAGGAGGCAAGGAGAAACAATTTAGTAGCCTTAAAAGAAATCGAGGATGGATTGTCAGACCAAGTCAAAAAAAAGATGAGGCACTACAAATATGCTAAATAATTATGGCTCCAACTAGAAAATTGTTATCAGAATGAAACAGAAGAAGAAGAGAAATCCTATCAAAGTGAGGAACAAGAGTCAGATCAAGAGGATTCATGTCAGAATAGAGAACAAAACTCAAAAGAAGAGAATTCTTATCAAGATAAGGAACAAGCTAAAGAAAAGGAAAATTGCAATCAGATTGAAGAACATGTTATAGAGAAAGAGATTTGTAATCAGAATGAAATACAGGATTTGATACAAACCTTAGTCAACAATGAGGAAGGAAACCTCATCAAGGAATTGAGACATACCTCAATATTCACTAAAGAAAAATTACATAATCTTAAGATTGATGTTATAGTTGCAATAGATGATATTTGTATGGAACCAAGAAATTATATGCATATTAAAGTTCATGTGGATGTTCTTGACATTCTTGGATATACAGTTATGTGCACTTTTGAAGAGTTGGAGAAACTTCAACAGTTATATCAATCTAACCATGAAGATTTTGAACAGTGAGTTCAACTAGAAGACAAAGAAAAAGAGATCAAAATATTGAAAACCGAAGTTACTAATCTAACAGAAGAGATTGAAGAATTAAAGACACATGATGGTAAAAGAAAAGAAGTACTAAATGAATCAGAATAATTAGTTAATAGTCTAAACACTCAACTTGAGGAAATTAAAGAAAGTGAAGAAGACCTAAAGATCCAGTTAACAAGGAAAGAAAATTCTTACCTTGTGTTGGAATTGGAAATCATCAATTTCAAAAAGATAAATGAAAGTACTAATGCAGATATAATGACTCAAATTGAAGAAGATAAGAAAAAGGTAAGAATCATTCCAAATGTTTTAATTAGAAGTCATCAACCTCAAAAGGATTCCGCTAGAATACAAAGAAGAAATCAAAATATTGAAAACTAAAGTTTTTGATCTAACAAAATATATGGAAGAATTGAAGACATCTCACAAAACTGTCAAATGCAAAGAATTCTTGGATGAGGCAGAAGAAATAGACATCAATCTAAAGATTCAACTTGAACATGCTAAAGAAGTGGAAGAAGCCCTGAAGAATCAGTTGACTAAAAAGGAAGAATTATGTCAAATATTGAAGTTAGAATTAGTCAATCTCAAAAAGATGAATGAAAAGACAAATAAGATTGTCAATTTCCAGAATAGCTCAGTTATCCTAGATAAGATTTGGAAGAGCCAAATATCAGCTAATGACAAAATTGGTCTTGGATACAATAAGAAAGAAGACAATGACAAATGGAGCACTATTTACAAACATGAGAAAGGATCATCCTTGTCAAAAGGAAAAGGTGCAATTACAAAGAAATTACAAGTCGTGAAATTTTTTAAGGAAGGAAGCTATAGAAGTAAAAGGGAAGAATAAAATCAAATGATGGATTTCTCAAGCCAAAATAAAATCAAGAATGGAAACACCTTCAATGGCTATTGATTTTCTTGTCAAAGCTTTGGCCATAAAGCTATGGACTGCAAGAAACTAGAGGAAGGAAATACAAGAAAATCCAAAAACTCAATTATATGTTGGAGATGTAATTTTGTTGGGCACACAGCAAATTTTTTCCATACAATGAGATGTTACAACTATGATAGGTTTGGACACAAATCCCAAAGCTACAGGAATTCAAAAATTCAATTCTTAAGTAAGTCATTCAAGTCAGTGAAAAAACCTAATAAAAGTTGGAAGAAGAAAGGAGATGACAAATCTTCAAAAACACAATTAGAAAAAGAAGATCCAAAAAGAAGAATATCTCATAGAAAGATATGGAGAAGAAAATATGGATGATAAAGCAAGAAAGATGGTATTACACCTAAAAATGAAGAAATTAATAATAAGAACATGATGGGTGAAGGTCCTGATAAAGAATGTGAATTTCAATATGAAATAAATCAAGCCCAAGAAAAGGAAGTTCCTATAGAAGAATATGGGACAATGTCAAATTTTGATGATGTCATAATTTGTTAGCCAAAGAAAGAAAATACAAAAAAAAAATTACATTGGTTTCTACAAAATAAAAGGATTATGCCAAGAGTTTTTAAAATTAATATATGGAAAATCTTGACCATCTATAGATTAGTGATCAAAAGAAACATCATTGGTAGGGTTAGTTGTAGAATACGAGAAGAGGAAAAATAAAGGTAGCAGAGAAGTTCAAGGAGTATCAACCAACAAAGATCAATTGATAACAAAATTGGTATCATTCCTCAATTGATATTCCTATGAAATATCAAAGAAGAATAAGAAGCGGATCAAAAAGATCGGTAAGATTCATACTCTTGTTCTATTTGACAAAGGAAAGTCAGTAAAACTTCAGGAGGAGTATTTTGGTTATTAAATAAGAAAGTAATTACATTAAGTTTTGAAAGACTTGATCACTACAAATGGGTATCACTACAAGTTGGTATCAAGAAGACAACTTATTTGAACACAAATATCCCAATGAACTGAGATAAGTAGTTAAGTAAATTGACAGGGGAAGAGATCTGGTCATGAAGAGCTACCCTTTCAGAAACAAAGGGGGAGAGTAGTCAGAGGCAGAGAGAGAATATTGACAAGGGCATTCATTCAGTTATGGTAGGTAGAACATGATTCCAAGGGAAGTTACTCAAGTTCATATTTTGGTCAACAACATGAAGATAGACATAATTTGATCATAAACGGAGAAACCCTTTTCCATAGATGTCAAAGGGGGAGAGTAACTTCATAGAGAAAACCATCATCATAGGGGGATTTTGTGTATGAAGTTAGTGTGTTTCCCCTAATGACAAAGGGGGAGATTCTTGGACATATTGTCATTGATATGTTGTCATTGATGTCAACAGTTGATGTCATTATGATGTGATGATAAGTTGTTATGGTGAATTGTCATTGATTAATTGTCATTGATGTCAACAATATAAAATCTAGCAGAGAATGAAAATGTCAAACAGTATACAGAGAATCAAAACTCGTAAGGAAGAGCACATTGTAGAAATTCCATCGGGATCAAAATCCCCACTGGAAAACTCTAAAGGATTCAAGGAAGAATCTTGTTCATTGAGACATTTTTAAGGAGTAGTCACACAGAAGACATAAAATGAGGTGCAAAGGAATTCACTCTAAATATCAGGAGAGGTAGCATGCAAAGAATCATGTCCGTTGATGTAGATCTCGGACAAATAAGGAACCATCAGATTGAGGGGAAGTCAAAGTTTGGAAGAATTATATCTCGACCGTCAGATTTTTCATATTACAAGAGAAGGACCATTGAAGGACTGGTCAACAATCAGATCAAGTCATGACTGTTGGATAGGCAAGTTCCATATCAAGGGAAGGGATTGATTGTGGAGCGCGAAGGGAGAATTAAACAATACATTATTTCCAATCTCGCAATTAGTCTAGACCGTTAGATCTCATCGATTCAAAGATCAATGACTGTGGTTGATCCACCAATAATCGCACAAATTTAATTACATAGTTTGGGCCACGGGATAAACCACATGAAATTTATGGTTCTACAATCCACACTGACCATTGATGGTCACTCGCCAACAGATCTGCAGTTGGCATCAGTTCCACTACCAAATGAGAAGTTTCCATTACGGAACTCAACGATAGTTTTAAACATCATACTAATTGAGGACCCTGGAATCATCTCTGATGGTTGATATGCTCCAAGATCATTCTCGACCATTGGATCAAGTTGAGTGGAAGGATAGAGTAAGCCATAAAGAAGGACCATTATATCTGTAGAATACATGATGACCGTTGCATCAGGATCGTGGTCAACTTTGGCGAGAATGTGTTGAGAACATGTAAATTCACCCGAAGGCCGAAGTTCTGAAGTCACGAAATGAAGACACATAGCACACACATCAGGAGATCCATGTCAGTAAACCATGTCAGCAAGGACACGTGGCACAATCATATGATGAAAATTATCAAGATGAAAACGGAATTTTAGGTACGTGTAAGTCACGAATCTAAGTGACACGTGGCAGCCACTCGGTCATTGCCAAGTCATAAGTGACATCAGCAAGTTACGTTACTTCGGGAGTATGTACTTCGGGGAAAACCAGTTTCTAACATCAGAAATTACCCAAGGCACCAAAGGCCGAAGTTAAGACTAATCGTTGATCTAATTCGAGAGTGATCTCGATTGTTGATCAAGTATAGTGGAAGGATAACATAAGTGGAGGTGTTAATCAATAGAAAGTGGTCACCACTGTTGTATGACTTATTCGATAGGTAATTTCTTTAGAGGAATTTTTACTCCAGAGTTCAGGAACCACGAATAGCTAAAGTTCCTAAGTGAACGAGAATCATTCATCATGAAAATAATATATCGACCTTTCGATCTACTTTGGAGAAATCTACTTCAGGAGATTTGAAATATTATAGAGGATAGAAGTCGTTAAGGAAAAAGTGTTGAATTACCTACTTTCATCCATATCATCGGGAGATTAAAATGTGATCATTGATTTTGATAAGTGATCAAGAACTCTCTTGGCCTAGCACTTGGTCACCACCTGCGGTCGTATGGAATAAAAAAACAAAGAGCGAAAGAAGAGGTGGCATTGGGAACATTGCTTAGACAATAAGCCCATGGTTTTTCACATATGGTCATATGTAAATGGTTTTAAGGAAGTGCCTCATACAGATTTAATTCGACAGAGATTTAGGACTAGAACAATACAGAGAATCGATAAAAGATCAAATATGATATGTTGGTGAACTGAGAATGCAACATAAGCATGAGAACAATATGATGATTTGATCCATGTTTGTGATCAACTCATGAAGAAAAAATAACTGACACACAGTCATGATTAAAAGAGAGTTAATTCATGAGCATTATGAATAAATAATAAAAAGGAAAATGATATTATTTAAAGATTAATATTATCATTTAAAAGAAAAGGTACAATGGTTCAAAATCAAAATATGCAATGATTCAAATTCACACCAGTTGAAAGACTATAAAAACAAAAAATAATGGTGAGAAGAAAGTGTAGTTGAATTTTTTGAAGTATATATATTTCTTTATAATGGATCGAATGAAGGTTCATTTTATCAGGTTAGTGCCTATTTACAAGTTGGGTCTTGTATGAGGATTGGATTCCTCACATCTCAGTTGGATCTGAGATCAACAATTCGGGACTTGTTATGAGCGTTGGATTCCTCATTTCTCAGTTGGATATGAGAACTACAAGTTGGGTCTTGTAGCAGAGAGTTGGTGTTACACGTCAAAATTGCTCGGATGGATAAGTGTCGCATTATCCCTATCGATCGTCGTAAGTGTCACATATTCCCTGCAACTTTCGCAAGTGTCGCAAGTTGATCACTAGTGTCACAAACAATGTTCAAACATGATGCCATGATAATGACACTAAGGAGGCACTTATGACACCTCACATGACTGATTTGAAGATCAAGAACTGGTCTACTGGAATCAAATAGCTCTTGACACCTGAAAGGGACTCTGAAACACTGATTTGGAGGGGGAACGCTCCCCTACTATAGCTGCAGAAGCACTGGCACTCCTCTACTATGATTCAAAGAGTGTTATAATGCCCCTTAGGCCCTTCTGGAGGAGCGCTGCTCATCTTAAGAGCATTGGCGCTTACCCAAGGCACACCAGGAGCACTACAATGCTATGATACCCCTTTTCGGGGAGCGCTCCCTATTCTGGGTCAATTGTTAGCCCGTTGAGGAGAATAAGGGGAGGATCATTCGAGATTAGGAGGCAGTTGTGCTCGAATTCTTGGTTTCATCAAAATATCTCTGATCCAAGGAGAAGGTTCCCAAATGGTTCTAAACATAACTCAAGAGGTTAGGCCCCTCCCAACCTATATAAACATGATCTATGATGGTGGAAAGGGGGAAGAACTGAACATATGAAACTTATGATCTTGGAGGAAACTGACAGTCAGCTAAAGGAGAGTGATTAGTGAAGCTGTTGTTATCCAGGTTGTGGATCTTTCAGGCAAGGGTTAGACGAAGAGGACTTGACGAAGCTATCGCATTCGCATCTACGATTGTAAGCACTGTTGTCGTTATTCTCATTAATATGACACGCTTGGCCTGTTTCTTTCTAGTTTGTGTCTGATATCACGTGAACTTATCATTTATTGATAGATCTGTTTTCAAGCTAATGTCAATAGAGTAGGAAGTGGTCGTATCTTGTTTTGTCCACAGACCTTAGCAAGGAGCAAAAGGATTGGAGCGCAACTCAGAGCGTGCAGGGAAAAACGTCGATCAAAAGGTACTTCTGTTATCCTCCCTTCTCATGCATTAGTTTAGATAGATTTGAAAGGAAGTCAATGTCCATGTTAAGCATTTTTCTGTCTAGGGTTAAGGTCAAGCCTTAGAGGTGATCTACCTGTCCGCAGGGAGATTTTCCTACAACAGTTGGGTCTCTCATAATTGTTTGAAGATGAAATTCAAAGATTGATATTATGTATTCATTCAAGTTAAATAAATAAATAAAGTATTTATTCTTTTATATATTGGTTGATAAAATGAAATAAATATTTGTTGTTCAGTTAATTTATAAAAAGTGGAAAATTGTCCAAAGTTTTGTTAAACTTATTCCACCCCCCCCCCCTCTGTCTCAGTGTCAAGTATCCATTTCAATAGCTATAGTATCCTCGAAGTAGATGTATCATTTTTTTTTCACCACCTTTGTCTATCCATCCATATGTAAATGAAAATCCATGCTCTTATTCAACTTAGTGTCCATTAGCTCCCATAAATGAGACCAAACTTTCCCAAAAAGTGAGAGTCTCAATCTGATATTGTAGATGTGGGAAGTCAAAAATGAACCCATACATTAGAGAAGAACATATGTGTTGTTTGTTCAGTTGTGACTTGTTCCTTGCATGGAATTAGAATAGAAATCTTGTTGAATCTTTCCACCATGACATATAAATAATCATGACATGTCCTCGACATAGACAAACCCCCTACAAAGTCCATGGATATACTTTCCCATTGTTGTGAAGGCACCAGAAGTGGTGTATATAACCCTAGCTTTCAATTGCGAGGATTACTTGAGGCACACATGAAAAACCCCTTGATATACTTGGAAATTGTCTCGTTCATCCGAGGGCAATAACAATACCTCTGCAATTGTGTAATTGTCTTACTAACCCTGAAATTACCAGAGATGAGAGATGTATGAGTTTCTATGATTATATCTACTCTTTCATCTCTTGGTATACACACGTTTCCAAGATGATATAATAAAATATCATGCATATAATAATCTGATTGTTGACTGCCGTGAATTAATGCATCATATACTTCCTTAAAAGCATCATCCCTAGCATATTTTTTTGCATAACTTTCATGTGTTAAACGATTATACCTAGGTATTATGGATGCATTAATTATTGGTCTTGACAACATATCTGCAACCTTATTATGGATACCCTTCTTATACTTTATTACCAGATGAAAATCTTGTAGAAAACCCATGCACCTGAAGTCTCGTGACTGTTGTAGATTGGTTTGTGACTGCAAATACTATAATGGTTGATGATCTGTCTGAATTATCATCTCCTTTCCCATTAAGTAATGGTTATATTTATTTACACTTTGTACCATTGCATAAAATTCCTTATTATATGTTGGATATTTAATCACAACTTGAGTGAAAGTCTCGGAATGATAATATATAGGTTTACCTTGTTGCATCAAGACTTCTCCCATGGCATATCTGCTTGCATCGGTTTGAATCTCAAATGGTTGTTGTTGATATGGCAGAGCCAAAACCGGTGCAATGCTTATCTTCTCCTTCAATGTATCGAAGGCCTTTGGTTGCTTGCCTCCCCATTGAAAGACTTGTCTAACACTTGTTATTGCATGTAGAGGTGTTTCTATGTATGAGAAATTAGCAATGAATTTCCTCTAGTATTGTACTTCTCCTAAGAAGCTCCTGACTTCGATGGAAGTAGTCAGCTTGGGCCATTTCACAATGAATTCTACCTTTGTGGGATCTATCTTTAATTGACCATTCCCTACAATGTAAGAAAAATATACTAGATAAGTTTTTCCAAATTCATATTTAGATAACTTGATATACAACTTCTCCTTCTTCAAGAGTTCAAGAACTATCTTGGCATTCTTTATATGATCTTCCCATATTTGACTAAATATCAATATGTCATCTAAATAGAAAATAAAAAATCATCGGTGTAGGGTTGGAACACATCATTCATCACTCTCATAAATGTTGTTGGTGCATTACATAGCCCAAATGGAATAACCAACCATTCGAACAAACCTTGCTTGGTCTTGAAAGTAGTCTTCCATATGTCTCCTTCTACAATTATGATCTAATGGTAACCAATTCTCAAGTCCAGCTTAGTGAAATACACAACATTTTTTAATTGGTCTAATAGATCATCTATTATGGGAAGAGGATAATAGTTTTTTATTGTAATCTTGGTCAGGGATAAAAAAATCAATATATATCCTCCACGTGCCATCTTTCTTCAGAACTAATACAATAGGAGAACCACATGGAGAGGATCTTGGTCTAATGATTCCTTTATCGAGTAACTTCTAAACTTGCTTTTTTATTTCTTCATTCTCGATTATGGATGACCTGTACATTCCAATGTTCGGAAGAGGAGCATCTTGCGGCAAATATATTTCATGTTCAACATCCCTCTTAGGAGACAACCCTGTAGGTTCTTGACACAACTCATTATAATTAGATATGATGTTGATCAAATCATGTTTATCATTTGGATCAGAACCTGTTAAAGAATATGTTATATCTTCTTCTTTCAATTTTACTATCATGAGAAAAAAATATTTACTTGCGCTCATGAGTCTCTTCATTTTCCCCGTGCTCACTAAAGAAACCTTAGTTTTGATGTGATGATATTTGAAAATATATTCAACCCCATCCTTGATATTTATTTTCTTCTCGATAGAACACAACCTTCTTGTCAAATAGATATGGACTACCCAAGACAATGTTGCAAATGTCAATAGGCACAACATCTAACTCGACCTCATCAAAGAACTTAGTTGTAATTACAAACCTAATGGATATGGATTTTTATGAGGTGTCATCTTTGTTGTAGGTGAATCCCCCTACAGACAAGTGGATTCCCTCTTGGTATCTAGACTCCTAAGGCCAAGACAGAAAAGTGCTTAACATGGACACTGACTTCCTTTTAGATCTAATCAAGCTAATAAATGAAAGAGAAGGAGAAAGACATGTACCTTATTAGGGACGTTTTTCCTTGCAAAGTTCCAGCTGAGCTTCGATCTTGAAATCCCTGATAGGTCTTGCAAAACAAATAATTGATCCGTTGGATCTTTTAATGACCTATGGTTGAGTTTTAATTTTGCATGCATTAATTAACCATTTGAGAAACCTTAGTGAAGAATGAGGAAAGAAAAGGAATTATGACATCCATATATACATTTTCACATCTGAAATGAAAGAATAAATAGCAAACCATAACACGCGGATTGATAACGGAGTTCGGCACAACTTTGCCTACATCTCCGGGCCTTTTTCTTTGTGGGGGAGGCTTCTTTATTTATGTTCAAATGCTCAAAAGTAGATCGCTACAATGCCAAATGGATACAAGACTGATCTGGTCATGTTCTTCCAGATCTCTAGAACCATGCAAAGAAAACGACACGCAAAACGGACGTCCGAAGCTCCCAGAAATGATCCGCCAGCGTCTCCTCCTCAAAAGCTTCTCTGCCTCAAACTGACTTTGGCTTGGCTTCTCCTCAGCATTATTCTGCTCTGAATGCCCTCAAAGTTGTCTCCATGGCCTCAAACAGGCCTTGGTTATATAGTTGGGAAGGTAGTTTCTAATCTCCAACTTCCTCCAAGAAGTTAGGCCCCAAAACTACCCAATAACTCCCAAAAACCATTAACAGAGCTTAATTACAATTACAAAAACCCAAATCAGTTGTAAAACCCACTTTATAACCATAATTTGGGCGCTAGCCCCCAAACCCTAGTGCACTCTCCCTTTGAATGGTCACATGGGCTTCATAGGGCCAAGCGCTATCCCAAAGGGCTAAGTGTTGGCCCCCTCCTACGTTGACACCCAGTCACTTGGCAGTTGGTGTGTTGTAGTTATATAACCATGGGCTTAACTGTTGCAACCACCCCGCGTCCTGTCCGATCATCTCCCGGTCACATGACATTGTGGCGCGTAGGCCCAAAACCACGAGCCACATTTGTACAACCCCACACCATTGAATGGTCGTATGTGTAACACCATAAAACCTCGGGTCAGGGCTAAGCCCCAGCCCGACCCCCCACTATACACCATATAACATAAACTTATATGCATTTTCTCCCGTTTACATAACAAGCTCCAATGCATGGTGTAGTGGTCGCAGGAACTTTGTTAAGACTTTGTCGGTGGAGGAGGTCCACGGTTCGAATCCATTAACCAATTTTACATATGACCAATGAACCAATCATGGGGTGCCATGTGGTATCTCTTGACTGGGCCACGTGGCACCTTTACAACCAACACAAACTTGCCATGCGTTAGTTGTCTATTGGTCCACGTGCAGAGTTGTACTGCCACATTAATTTGTCGAGTCAGCTTCCGTACTATCCAGTCACCTTGCCACCTCACTCACCATACTATCCAGTCATCTTGCCATGTTATCCTGCTGAAGTCACCCATGCCACATGTCACCCTTTCAGTGGTGACACGTGTCACCTTGGGATTGGCCCAACTGTATGCCCAAAAGTCCAAATCTGCTTGCCACGTGTCACTCCCTGGAGCCGCCACATGTCACCTGTATGGACCTACCACGTGTTGCATGTACAGACATGCTACGTCAGCGTACGGACATGCCACGTCAGCGTCCGTACGGACTGTACGGACTGCACAGTCAGCAATTTTTTTCCCTGTTTGACTTTTTGGACAGAATGCGATATCTTCTCCATACGGACTTCGTTTGACAAAGTAAATATACCACCGGAATCAGGAAAACAAGACGGACACAATGGCATAGGTTTCGTCACATTCCTAGCACTTTCATTTTTGAGCATTTTTCAAGCCCTATTAGGCTTCTGGATCCGATTTCGGATCACACCTCCCCACAATAAGACCTTTTGGTCCCCAAAATGTTACTGACCAGTCAACAAGCTTGGGATAGGCCACCCGGCTTTCTCTTTGTCTCTGAACTAAAATGATTACATTAATGGAAGCAAAATACAATGAAGTTGAGACATCCACTTCTGGCATAACCAAGTGACTGGTTTCTTTCCTTCACGATGTTCCTCTTGCTTCGCTGGTAATCCTTCCTCCTTCGTGAGTACATGAAAAATCATTTTGTCCTTCCTTGGATGAAGCTTTGGATTAAGCTTCCAACAACTAGCCTTTTGATGTCCACTCTTGTTACAAAACGTGCAATGATTATTTGGCATCCAGACCTGTTTACCCTTCTCTTTCTTCCGTTGTGGACTTGAGCTTTATGTCGTGTTTCCTTCCTGGTCGACATAGGTTTCCTGTACAACGTTTTTCTCTTCCAACACTTGGCAACACAATGCTTAGGTGAATGACAATAAGTACATGGATAAAGATTCCACAAGTTCTGGTTTACTTGATTATGCTTGTTATAATCAAAAGGAG
>JZKD02S1638211.1:500497-546374 GCA_000966675.3 Picea glauca
GCAATTTATGTCCTGTGTCGGCTTGACTGCTAGCTGTCAGGATTCGTGTTTCAGCATCGTGGCGGCCTCCTCTGTGTCTCAGCATCTTCTGAACTGAGTGCCAGCTCCGTGTTTCGACATCTGCATGAACCGTGTAACTGCTTCGTGTTTCGGCATATGCATCCTCGGACTGTGTAGCAGCTTCGTGTTTCGGCATCTGCATTGAATCGTGTAGTTGCTTCGTGTTTCAGCATATGCATCCTCGGACTGTGTAGCAGCTCCCGTGTTTTAGCATCAGCTCAACAGCGGCTTGGGTAGTTCTGTGTTTCAGCAATGGTCTGAAATACTATTCTGCAAATATGGACACTTCTGCACTTCTAATCAATGGTTAGGTTCAAAAGTAATGTAAAGTGTTATGCAAAACAAGTTAAACATATAGTGATGAGAAAGGACGTTGTATACCTTGGGGTGATCATATGAAGTGATAATATGAGTCTAAATACAGGTGATGAAGGGTATAACAATGGCGAAAAGTATGAGCAAAAAGGTACAATATGTGGTCTCAACAGCAACCACCCCATGTCCTGTCTGATCAACTCTCGGTCACATGACATTGTGGCGCATAGGCCCAAAACCACGAGCCACATTTGTACAACCCCACACCATTTAATGGTCGTATGTGTAACACCATAAAACCATAGGTCGGGGCTAAGCTTCGGCCCAACCCCCCACTATACACCATATAACATAAACTTATATGCATTTTTGCCCGTTTACATAACAAGCTCCAATGCATGGCGTAGTGGTCGCGAAAACTTTGTTAAGACTTTGTCGGTGGAGGAGGTCCACGGTTCGAATCCGTTAACCAATTTTACATATAACCAATGAACCAATCATGGGGTGCCACGTGGCATCCCTTGACTGGGCCACGTGGCACCTTTACAATCAACCCAAACTTGCCACACATCAGTCGTCTATTGGTCCACGTGCAGAGCCGTACTGCCACATCAATTCACTGCGTCAGCTTCCGTATTGTCCAGTCACCTTTCCACATCACTCGTTGTACTATCCATTCATCTTGCCACGTCAGCCTGCTGACGTCACCCATGCCAAGTGTCACCCTTTCAGTGGTGACACGTGTCACCTTGGGATTGGCCCAACTGTATGCCCAAAAGTCCAAATCTGCCTGCCATGTGTCACTCCCTGGAGCCTCCATGTGTCACCTGTATAGACCTGCCACTTGTTGCCTGTACAAACCTACTACATCATCATACGGACATGCCAAGTCATCGTCCATACAGACTGCACAGTCAGCAATTTTTTTGCCTGTTTGACTTTTTGGATAGAATGCGATATCTTCTCCATACGGACTCCATTTGACAAAGTAAATATACCACTGGAATCAGGAAAATGAGACGGACGTAATGGCATAGGTTTCATCGCATTCTGAGCACTTTCATTTTTGAGCATTTTTCAAGCCCTATTAGGCTTCTGGATCCGATTTCGGATCACACCTCCCCACAATAAGACCTTTTGGTCCCCAAAATTTTACTAACCAATCAACAAGCTCGGGATAGGCCACCTGGCTTGCTCTTTGTCTCTGAACTAAAATGATTACATTAATCGAAGCAAAATACAATGAAGTTGAGACATCCACTTCTAGAAAAACCAAGTGACTGGTTTCTTTCCTTCACGATGTTCCTCTTGCTTCGCTGGCAATCCTTCCTCCTTTGTGAGTACATGCAAAATCCTTTTGTCCTTCCTTGGACAAAGCTCGGGATTAAGCTTCCAACAACTAGCCTTTTGATGTCCACTCTTGTTGCAAAACGTGCAATGAGTTTTTGGCATCCAGACCTGTTTACCCTTCTCTTTCTTTCGTTGTGGACTTGAGCCTTTATGTCGTGTTTCCTTCCTGGTCGACATAGGTTTCCTGTACAAAGTTTGTCTCTTCCAACACTTGGCAACACAATGCTTAGGTGAATGACAATAAGTACATGGATAAAGATTCCACAAGTTCCGGTTTACTTGATTATGCTTGTTATAATCAAAAGGAGAATTCATAAAAACATGACCATTATACCTTCCATGTTGATCTTCACTTTTCTTTGGAGACGACTTGCATTCACTACCACAACCCTGAAGTGTTCTCACAATGTCTTAAGTTGGCCATTTGAAGCATTAATTGCTTCTGAAGTTTTGGAACCTATCTTGGAAGACTCTCCAAGGTCCCCTTTGCCATATCCCAATCCTAAGTATCAAGGCCTTTCCTCAACCTCAATAGGATTTACAATGCCTTGACCTCTACATCCAAGGTCGTTTCCCTCTTCATAACCCATCTTGGTTAGTATTCTCAAACCTACACCTTCTGTATGTTTTTCGAATGCACCAAAACCAACTTGATGAGAATGAGGAAAATTTGATGAGGAACCTTCACTGCATACCTCAGATATGTTTTCTGAAATAGATGTAGAAGGTACTTCCTTCAATCCTTCTTTTCCTTTGTTGTTCTTTGAAGATTTCACTTGAACCGTGCTCTTTCGTTCCAAGTAGTCTTCATACAACACCTTCAGCATCTCGGCCATGGTAAACATCGAATCTCTAAACTCCTTCTCATTTTGAGAAAGTCCTCCTCTAGATGCCATTTTCTTCCTTGAGATGAGCTCTTCCCTGGCTAACATGCAAAACTCAAATCCAAACGTCAACTAGCTCTGATACCACTTGATCCGTTGGATCTTTTAATGACTTATGGTTGAGTTTTATTTTTGCATGCATTAATTAACCATTTGATAAAACTTAGTGAAGAATGAGGAAAGAAGAGGAATTATAACAGCCATATATACATTTTTAGATCTAAAATGAAAGAATAAACAACAAACCATAACACGTAGATTGATAACGAAGTTCGGCACAACTTTGCCTACATCTCCGACCCTTTTTCTTTGTGGGGGAGGCTTCTTTATTTCTTTTCAAATGCTCAAAAGTACATCGCTACAATGCCAAATGGATACAAGACTGATCTGGTCATGTTCTTCCAGATCTCTAGAACCATGCAAAGAGAATAGTACGCATAACAGACGTCCGAAGCTCCCAGAAATGATCCGACAACGTCTCCTCCTCAAAAGCTTCTCTGCCTCAAACTGGCTTTGGCTTGGCTTCTCCTCAGCATTATTCTGCTCTGACTGCCCTCAAAGTTGTCTCCATGGCCTCAAACAGGCCTTGGTTATATAGATGGGAAGGTAGTTTCTCATCTCCAACTTCCTCCAAGAAGTTAGGCCCCAAAACTACCCAATAACTCCCAAAAACCATTAACAAAGCTTACTTACAATTAAAAAAACCCAAATCAGTTGTAAAACCCACTTTATAACCATAATCTGGGTGCTAGCCCCCAAAACCTGGCACGCGCTCGCTTTGAATGGTCACATGGGCTTCATAGGGCCAAGCGCTAGCCCAAAGGGCTAAGCGTTGGCCCCCTCCTGCGTTGACACCCGGTCACTTGGCGGTTGGCACGTTGTAGTTATATAACCGTGGGCTTAACTGTTGCAACCACCCCATGTCTTGTCCGATCAGCTCCTGGTCACATGACATTGTGGCGCGTAGGCCAAAAACCAAGAGCCACATTTGTACAACCCTGCGCCATTGAATGGTCGTATGTGTAACACCATAAAACCTCGGGTCGGGGCTAAACCTCGGCCCGACCCCCCACTATACACCATATAACATAAACTTATATACATTTTCGCCCGTTTACATAACAAGCTCCAATGCATGGCATAGTGGTCGCGGGAACTTTGTTAAGACTTTGTCGGTGGAGGAGGCCCATGGTTTGAATCTGTTAACCAATTTTACATATGACCAACAAACCAATCATGGGGTGCCATGTGGCAGCCCTTGAATGGGCCACGTGGCACCTTTACAACCAACCCAAACTTGCCACGCGTCAGTCGTCTATTGGTCCACGTGCAGAGCCGTACTGCCACATCAATTTGCCATGTCAGCTTCCATACTGTCCAGTCACCTTGCCACGTCACTCGCCGTATTGTCCAGTCATCTTTCCACATCATCCTGCTAATGTCACCCATGCCACATGTCACCCTTTCAGTGGTGACACATGTCACCTTGGGATTGGCCTAACTGTACGCCCAAAAGTCCAAATTTGCCTGCCATGTGTCACTCCCTGGAGCCGCCACATGTCATCTGTACGGACCTGCCACATGTCTCCTGTACAGACCTACTACGTTATCATACAGACATGCCACGTCAGCGTCCGTACGGACTGTACGGACTACATAGTCAACAATTTTTTTCCCTATTTGACTTTTCGGAAAGAATGTGATATCTTCTCCATACGGACTCCGTTTGACAAAGTAAATATACCACTGGAATTAGGAGAACGAGACGGACACAATTTCATAGGTTTCGTCACATTCCGAGCACTTTCATTTTTGAGCATTTTTCAAGCCCTATCAAGCTTCTGGATCTGATTTCGAATTAATGTTCAACCCCATCCTTGATATTTATTTTCTTCTCGATAGAACACAACCTTCCTGTCAAATAGATATGGACTACCCAAGACAATGTTGCAAATGTAAATAGGCACAACATCTAACTCAACCTCATCAAAGAACTTAGTTGTAATTGCAAACCTGATCTTACACTACTTTGTTACCTGCAACTTAGTATCATCACACACCCAACCTAATGGATATGAATTTTTATGAGGTTTCATCTTTGTTGTAGGTGAATCCCCCTATAGACAAGTGGATTCCCTCTTGGTATCTAGACTCCTAAGGTCAAGATAGAAAAGTGCTTAACATGGACACTGACTTCCTTTTAGATCTAATCAAGCTAATAAATGAAAGAGAAGGAGAAAGACATGTACCTTATTAGCAACGTTTGTCCTTGAAAAGTTCCAGCTGAGCTTCGATCTTGAACTCCCTGATAGGTCTTGCAAAAAAAATAAAGGTACAAAAGACTTCCTACTCTACTGAGATTAGCTCTAAGATAGATCCATCTATTGCAGACAAAATCATATGGAACAAGCACAAGTTTGAAAGAAACAGGCCAAGCATTGATTATTAATGAGAACAAGTAAATGATACTTACAATCCTTTGAATGAAGGTGCAACAACTTCTTCCAATTCTCCTTTTCTAACCCCTTTGCTCAATTAATCTCCATTGATTTCTTTGATGACATCTCACTCATGAGATAATAAGTTTCACATCTCCAATCTTTTCCATGTCAATACCTTCTTATGAGATCATAAGTTAGGTATAATTCTCAATCTTCCTTGTACCTTTCACCATGAGAAGGCCTCCTTATATAAACTTGGAGAGACCCAACCACTTGAGAGATCTTTGGGATAAGTTGAGGATTCCTCTCCTTCAATTGAGGATATTCCCTAAGATCATGCTTTGACCATCTATTCGAATCCAACTACCTTCAAGAATTGAGGGATTCTTCCCTGATTTGCCTCAACAAACCCAAAATTTGCTCAGAAAAGAGGTAGCTCTCCCCCAAAAGGGTGCACAGGGTGCTCAAACACTCCCCCAAAGAGTATTAAGGAGCACCAACACTCCCTGACAGTGAGTAGGGGAGCACTCCTCTCCAAAATTCAGTTTTTGAGTGTTTTTTCCAACGATAAAAGGCTTGTACTTCATGTCAAGTGATTTCTCTTCTTCCAAACTAACCTTTGAGGTGTCTTAAGTGTCTTTATGATCTCGTTAGAGGCACTACATATGCAATATGGAAGTATGATGTTTGTGACACTTGCAACACTTATAGTTAAGATACAACACTTGCGGACAAGATGTAACACTTACAACACTCGTAATGACGACACTTGCGACACTATCAAAGTGAGTAATTTTGAGGTGTAACAGATTGCCCCCCAAAGTACAAATTTAGAAGATGATGATGAATGAAGTACTTTGTAGACTTTTTCGAAAAAGGGTATGGATGTAGAGAAACCAAAAAAAGCTACATACAAACATCAAATAAATATTATGACATGTTTCAAACCCAAGGCAAGCATACCTATGCTTGAGTGATAAATACTTTTTAGGTATGGCCGTCAAAAAATACACTGTGGATCCATAATTATATTGACAAAATGGTATATCCATTCTATATACAATGTGGATCTATACTCCTATGACCTGGACTAATCGTAGCCACGAAGAATACACAGTGGATCTACGAGATGACAAGACATAGCCACGACCAATACAAAGTGGATCTATGTAATAGTATATGTGTCATAGTCCAAAAGAACTCCTTCACAACCTGGGAAAAGTATACATAAGAGTAAAAAAACAACCTAGGGTATTCTTACTGATCCCAATGTAGTATGAATCTAACCATGTGAATACATGTCCTGATGTCAAACATGGCAAAAACCACTTGATTACCGGTCAATGATGTAAATCGTTAACAAGCGCAAGGGAGACCACCATTGATGTCAATGATTCCCAAGGTACTCTAGTACATTCCAACGAATGAAAATGAATGAGATGAAGTCAAACATCTGTGGAATCATCCGATCAGAGGTAAATGATGTAAACCCACTATCAGACACGAGGAGGCCTTCCATTAAGGCATGCAAGTCCCAAGGTAATAACTGGTTTCTAAGTCTATCTCCTGAATAATGTGATGAAGTCGATAGGAATAGACTCGTCGAAGGAGGGCCTCTATGTATCCCCCATCAACGACACGAAACTGGCACAGAGATGTAATTGGTAGATCAAATGAACATGGACTGACACGGGTATTGAAACAAGATATTTGTGATGGCTGACTCTCAAGGAAGATGCTTCCCTTGAACACTGAGGCATGACAACAAAACATGACATGGACCAAAAAATGATGATGCAGTGGATGATGTGACTTTCGTCAAGTGACCCAAAGGAGTAAAAGAAACTCAGAGGATTGTCTTAGTGCAAGGGTTCAGCAGATTAAAATGCATGCAAAGACAAAGTGTCGTGTTCAAGGGCGACCGTAAGAGTTACTGGTAGAGTTCTCAAAAACTGCTTGGCTTGCTTCTTTCAATTTTTCCCCCATCTAGATAGATGAGTACCTCTTTTTAATTTAATGAGCTCGAGGAGGGTAACACATGCTCGATATTACTCACCTTCAGTAAGTCCCTCTTCCTTTGTTTAATGAACTGGAAGAAGTAAGGGTTCAGTCCCATATGGGCCCTTCAATGTATGATCATTTAACGAGTCCATAGAAGGTAAAATCGGTGGTTTTTCATATTTAGAGAGTCTGAAAAAAACTTAAAGATGACTCCAATGTTGTCCTTTTTTGTAATATTAGTCCTACGAGGCTGAAAAAGAGATAAATTATCACTCAAAATATGCCCTTTCAAACCTTTTAACGAGTGGGAAAGGAAGCAAGATCACTCGGCAATCTTTTCATGTTTAGAGAGTCTGAAAAGAGCTCAAAGACGACTTGAAGGGGTTCCTTTTTTATATATCCATGCGAGTCTGAAAAAGTGATAAAAGTCTACTCGGTTATATTCTCATGTTTTTTCAAGCATGAGAAAGAACAAAGACTAAGCTCGTTATGCCCCCATCTTGAAATCTAGTGGTTTAACTCCATAATGATCATCAAAGGTTGGAGACATGCCCTCCAAGCTTCAATTCATTCACCGACTTTGAGGTTGTCACCAATTTATCTACTAGATGGAGAAAGAAGATAAGAGTGAATGAAAAGAAAGTTCAAGAGAGGTGATTGTTTCATTTATTAACGAGCTTGACACAGAAAAATAACTATGCTCAGGGTTCCAAGTTCAATCCCCAGATTGATGTTTCATTTTTTAATGAGCTTGCGACAAAAAAAAAAAAATATGCTCGTGACTTCTATTTCATTTTTTAACAAGCTTGCCATAGAGAAGAGAAAATATGCTCATGACCTCTGTTTCATTTTTTAACGATCTTTCCACAGAGATAAAAACTGTGCTCATAACCTCTTCTTTATTAGGGATTCCAAGATAATAATGCTCTGGAAGAACACCAGGTCAAGGGACAAAACTCGGTCATGGCTTCCAAGAGATCTTCATTGGATGGAAGAAAATAACTCTGGAAGGAACACATGTTGAGGACCGCGACAGGGGTAAGGAGATGAGGCTCCAATAACCCTACTAAAGAGATCACCATGTCAACTACTGAATCCAAATAATCAGGAGTCGAAGTCATGGGAGATAAGCCACATAATTGACATGCGGCGGGGACGATACTGTCATCATATAAGAACCATTCAGGGAGGTAATCCAGTCAAGACCGATGAAGGAATGTCGATTAATAGTCACAATTCTTTCATCGTGAGGGAAATATATCACACGAAAAAGAGTGGACACAATAGCTTTCATGGAATATACATAATCCCGCCAAAGGAGTAAAGAGAAATCCAAGGGGTCTCGGACTACCATGACATCAATAAAGATAGTTTTCCCTCCCAAAGTTACCGGAAACTGAGGAAGGGTCCCTAAAGGTTGACTAGTTCTTCTATTAAAAGCTAACAGATTCTGTGTAACCGATGCAAGATGAGGAAAACCCAAAGCGTGTCAAGAAAAAAAGGACAAAATACTAATGGACGCACCTTCATCTATCATTGTCTGAGGAACGTCTCGACCACAAACCTATACTGTAGCTGGAAAGGAATGTGAGAGGGAAGATGAGGTCTAGTTAGCGCACCCCAATAAAAAAGGATGGTCTCATTGCTTGGAGAGGGTTTCGTAGGAGAATGAGGAATGCCCCCCAGCATGGTAGATTATGTATCAATGAGAAAAACAAGGGCAGTATTGGGTTTACTCTGTAGAGGGAGAGTAGGATCGACCGATGATGGGATCATATCGACCACGCAGGCACTCTTCATAGGAAGAGTGGGATTGATCAATGATGGGATCGGATCAACCACGCAGGCACTCTTCAAAGGAAGGGTGGGACTGACCGAGGAAGGTATTGGATCAACCACTTTGGCACTCGTCAAAGGAGGAGTGGGATCGACCGATGACAGAACTAGATCGACCACTTGGGTTTCATTCTCCAAGGGGAGAATGGGGTCGATGGGTGGAAACGGATCAACCGCTTTGGTGTCACTCTCTAACAGGAGAGTGGGTTCAACTAAGGATGAAATGGATAGACTACTTGGGTTACACTCTTTTGATGAAGAGTAGGGCTAATCGATGATGAAACCGGATCAACTACTTTGGTGAGTGGTTCAACCGAGGATAAAACTAGATTGACCACCTGATCAACCGGATTGACCGTGATGGAATCAGATTGATCAATCCATCAACTAATGATGGGTTTGGAGAGAGCTTATGATAACCTTTTAGAAGTTGAAGTTTTTCCAAAAGAGAAGAAGCCTCGTCCATACGAGGACAAAGGTGAGAATAATGATCACCTTTGCATAACACGCAAGAGAATTTGACAATTGTCTTCTTCTTACAAACCTTAACATCACTAGTTGACGGGGTATAATCGGCATGATCGATAGAGGTCGATGACATGGAGGACCACATTTCTAAGACCTTGGGAATACCATGGAAATCTCTCAGAAAGTGGTCACCCTTACAAAGACTACAAGGGAATTTGGGTTTCAGATTATTCATTTTAATCTTGTTGACCTCATCAACACTCCTAGTACTATTAACAGTAACTGGTTTCTTAGATCCAACATCTGATGTTGTTGGGGACTTGTTCCTTTTCAGGCTCTTCTTATTCTTCTCTTTCTGTTTCT
Source organism: Picea glauca (assembly GCA_000966675.3). NCBI lineage: Eukaryota > Viridiplantae > Streptophyta > Pinopsida > Pinales > Pinaceae > Picea > Picea glauca. The sequence goes on from JZKD02S1638211.1 coordinate 510,216, forward strand.
TCTTCTTCTGATCAACCTGGGTACTTGCTTTAGAGATTTCACTAGGTGGAGAAGGAGAAAGCGAAGGAGACTTAATGGGTGAAGAAGGTGAAAAATCGACAGGAGTTTGATGTGTGGGTGGTGTACTGACATCTAAATTATTAGGTGTAGTTGAAACATTGGGAGGATTCGAGATCACTGGAGTGGGGAACAACCAAACCGGTAATCCGATGGTGAGTCCCGAAAGACTCGGTGTGGTAATATATGGAGGACCAAAGTTTCCAAATGAAGGAAAGGTATAAGGTTCCCTGGGAGAAGGGGTTCCTCCATTGGTACTCTCAGGATTTGATGCCACTAACAGTGACTCGACCTAAGTCCCACTAAGTAACACAACCAACACACACTATGAATCTGAGAAGAAAACAATCAAACAAAATATTCCCACAATGAAACCACCAGTTGGTGATGAAATACAACGTCGCGAGATCAAAATAGGAAGATTCAGGGGTAGAGCGGGTGGATCAGTTACGTTGGTGACCTACTTAATGGACTTACGCTTTGGTGCAAGCTTCCACTCAGTAATTGTGGATTTACCCTCCAAGGAGCTCGAGTGATTTTGACCAACATCTGTTCCAGGTACAGTGAGACTTCCCTTCACCGTCACCTCATGTAAGGCCCTAAATATTATGGCTACTAAGGTCACCAATTCACACTCAGCCCCTAGGCAGGTACAGTCGACAGTCCGATCTGAACGTATGGGCGGGATAACAAGTCTGAAATCAACTCAAGAGGCTCCCACACATAATCATGGGTATACCCTCAAATGACCCCTAATATAGGATTCGACCTCTACAAACAGTTGAACCACAGAGGGATAATCTCCGTAACTCACCCAAATGTGACCTCATGCGTAACCCCTGTGTGAGAGGGGGATCCCAAAAATCCTATACGACAATTGGATTTTCTCTCCCTATCGCAAGATGCTAAGTTTGTTTGATAGCTTTGGAAAGTTATCCTTTCAACCTATTCCAAATACCTACACCTTAAACTAATGTAGGTTTGCTAACAAAGATGTAAAAAGTCTGATAAATTTTAGTTAAGCATTGATTTTAGTGGCTATTGTTTACTTAGAGGTGTATGAGAGTGAAAACCGATGATATTATGACTCAGTTCCCAAAACATGTATAAGAAATGATAAGAAATATTTTCTTTCAATGAATGTCTAATTAAGGGAAGGAGAAGGATTTTCTTTTCACTTTCAAACACTAAGATGAAATCACCTTATGCAATATTCCTCAATAAGGAATCCAATACAATGTTAAACTGTTTATATGTGACTGATAACTAGTAGATGTAAAGCTTCCTATGCTAATCGGACTTCAAGAGTTGTGAGATTTAAGAAATCTGGAAGAAAACTTTACATAAACCAAAAGACACCCTTGTTGTGATCAAACAAGAAACAGAAAGCCAAAAAATCAAAAGGAAGGAAAAATAGCTTGGACACGATGACTCAAAGATCATAAAGAAAAGTACAAAAGACCTTGAAACCCCTTACAAAGTTTTCACTCATTCAGATAAACGAGAAGAAAACGACAAATTGAATCCAAATCGTCAAGGACAAAGAGTCATTGCAAAGTAAGGAAAAATGTCAAAAAATCCAAACAAAAGAGGATGAATCCTTAGAAAACAGGGTGTTGAAGGCCAATACCAAGATGGACTGAGAGTATGAGACCCCGAACAAATGCAAAAGGCAAAAAATTGAACCCAGAAATTGAAAAACTAGAGGTTTTTTAACTGAAAATGGGATAGCTCTCTGGTGTAAGGGGTACCAGAGAGCTCCAACACTCTGTGTAAGACCACTAGGGAGTGTTGGTGCTCTACTAACAAGGGCAGGGGAGCACTCTACTACAAAATCTCAGAAAAGTTCCCAAAAACTCAAAAATTCAAGAAAATTCAATCAATCGGGGTGATCATGATGACATAAAGAGGCAATCAAACCAATATAAGAATCAACATGATAATATGGAGAAGATCAAATCAATTGAAAAAGGGCCAAAACAAGATCTGGGAATGGAAACAAAAATTAGAGCTCCATCCCCAGTTGAGTCACCAATTTCTGTTGTAGGTGAATCCCCCCGCGGACAAGTGGATTCCCTCTTGGTCTCTAGACTCCTAAGGCCAAGACAGAAAAGTGATTAACATGGACACTGACTTCCTTTTAGATCTAATCAAGCTAATAAATGAAAGAGAAGTAGAAAGACATGTACCTTATTAGCAATGTTTGTCCTTGCAAAGTTCAGGCTAAGCTTCGATCTTGAACTCCTTGATAGGCCCTGCAAAACAAACAAAGGTACAAAAGACTTCCTACTCTATTGAGATTAGCTCTAACATAGATCCATATACTACAGACAAACTCATATGGAACAAGCACAAGTTTGAAAGAAATAGGACAAGCATTGATTATTAATGAGAACAAGTAAAAGATACTTACAATCCTTTAAATGAAGGTGTAGCAGCTTCTTCCAGTTCTCCTTTTCCAACCCCTTTTCTTAATTAATATACATTGATTTCTTTGATAACATCTCACTCATGATGTCATAAGTTTCACATCTCCAATCTTTTCCATGTCAATACCTTCTTATGAGATCATAAGTTAGGTATAATTCTCAATCTTCCTTGTACCTTTCACCATGAGAAGGCCTCCTTATATAACCTTGGAGAGGCCCAAACACTTGAGAGATATTTGGGATAAGTTGAGGATTCCTCTCCTTCAGTTGAGGATCTTCCCTAAGATCAGTCTTTGACCATCTATTCGAATCTAACTACCTTCAGGAATTGAGGGATTCTTCCCTGATTTGCCTCAACAAACCCAAAATTTGCTCAGAAAAGGGGTAGCGCTCCCCCAAAAGGGTGCACAGGGCTCTCAAACACTCCCCCAAAGAGGCTTAGGGAGTTCCATCATTCCTTGACAGTGGGTAAGGGAGTGCTCCTCTCCAAAATTCAATTTTTGAGTGTTTTTTTCAATGGCAAAAGGCTTGTACTTCCTCTCAAGTGATTTCTCTTCTTCCAAACTAACCTTTGAGGTGTCTTAAGTGTCTATATGATGTTGTTAGAGGCATGACATATGCAAGATGGAAGTATGATGTTTGTGACACTTGCAACACTTATAGTTAAGATGTGACACTTGCAGACAAGATGTGACACTTACAACACTCGTAATGACGACACTTGCAACACTATCGAAGTGAGTAATTTTGAGGTGTAAAAATCTTCAATCCCATCTTCTTAAAAATTTATTTAGATATTATATTAACTTGAGATCCACTAGAAAATAAAGTATCTACCTTAGTATGCTTGACTATGAATATGACATGGAAAAGCTTGCTCCTTTTCTTCTGATCAATATCACTTTTCATCTTGGTAGATTGAACTGAAGAATTTGAACTAATAGATGATATATATTTTCTTCCTATGGCCATGATCTTGGATTCATCTCCAGAATCTGACCCTAAATCCTGATGAGTTGATGCAACAATATTTTTCTTCTCTTTATCGTTGAATTTCTTTAGTTGTGGATCTGGATGCAGCTTCCAACACCGTGATTCCTCGTGTCCCTTTTTATTACAGTGGGAACATGTAGGTATTCCCTTAGCTTCCTTCACTATGGATTATTTCTTACTCTACCATTTACCTCTCGGTTTCTTCTCGAACTTGAATGGATTCTTGTCTTCGCTCACATTCTTACCCTTACTAGCCTCTAGATGTGTAGCTTGTACTAACACCTTGTTAATGTTAGTATCGCTAAACATTAGAATAGTGTGACAAAGATATGAATGCATTCCACCAATATACTTCAAAAGAGTTTCATGAGTATAAAATGTAATTCCTAATGATAATGCCTTCTTTTTGAATTCATGTATATATGCCTAAATATGTTGTCCTTTACCCTATCTCAGATGCTGCCATTTGATCATCATTGTTTTCTTATGTTCCAGTGGATAGAAATGTTTCCTTATAGCCTTAGTAAACTTATTTCAAGAATATATTACTTTACCCTTTTGAAAAATATCAACTCGCATCTTACTCTCCAACCATATTAAGGCAATGCCACTTATTTGAAGAGCAGTTAACGATATCTTTGAATCCTTGTCCATAATCCTTTGAACCCTACAATATACCTCTATTTGCTTGATTCAATTGTCCAATTTCTCAGCATTCAATTCTCCATCATAGGTTGGAAACTCAAACTCAACATCCAATTTAAATAATGGAAGATTATGCTTAGAATTCTTAGAGGAATTATTTCAATGAGAAGAATGTTTACTTGCTTCAGAAGAAACTGATGATGAGGAGGAGGAAGGGGAAGGGGGCTCTGAATGTCCACCACCTTCACCTCCTCCTCCTCCTTTTACTGAAGATTCTCCGCTTGCAGGATTTTGAATTCTTCATTCTAACTCATCTATTATTTCTTTTAGTGATTGAATCATAACTCTAATTTTTTCATGACTCATGGGTTGATATTCTTCTTCCCCTTTTTCTGAAGCCATCTTATGTCGTCAAAATCTCTTTCCAATTTCAGACTTATAACTTGCAAGTTTTCCTTTACCAAGTTTGATTTTGAATCTTGTAAGAATTCACTTGCAAAATACTTTTCAAACCTACTATGATACCAACTTGATATGAAAAATCCTTAGATGTCGATAATTTTAAATACACATAAACATCTACTTGATCTTCGAAATAAAATGATCGCTTGATTGTTTTGCAAATTACATGTGAATAAATTATCTTAAAAAAACCACTTTAATGATAAAACGAATTGAAAATTATTGAACTTGAAATGAAAAACAATAATATAATCACATACACAAGTTGGAAAAACGGAGTTCACCCAATTTGGGTAACCTCTCTAGGTCTCCTTCGAATAGAGACTTTTTTATTAATGCTCAAATGATTTTGTTTTACAATGACCTTTTTACATTTTTATCAAATGAATAAATGGAGTGCACTATTGGATTCCTGGTGAAAAATTGTGTGAAACTGATATAAAATTCTTGAAATTTTGTCAAGGTACCCCTCGACACGCTTTACAGTGTAACCTCAAAACTTGTGCACCCTCAAGAATGAATTACGAGGCCACTCTACATTAATTAATTGTGTATCAGACTCAAGCCACGCACCATTAAATAGTGTGTGGACCCCTTAACCACCTCTGAATTTTATGGTTGGTAATAACTATAAGGTGGTTGGTTTCATAACCAAACTACACTTATAGTGGAATTGGTTAAGTCGTTTGGGTTATATGTGGCAAATCGGGGGTTCAAGCCCCACCGACCACCATATATTCATGTGTTTGGTGTTATTTTTTTGTAATATAGTTATAATGTTATAACTAGATATTATATACATATGCTCATAAACTAGGGGTCGAGGGCTAGGCCCTCGGTCCCTTTTAAACCACATTCAATACAATTCACCCCTTTAAATATAACTCACGATATACATGGGTAAGCACTATTGGAGTGGTACGATGGTAATGGGGCTTTGTATAAGCCTTTGGGAGGTTATGTAGTTCGCGTGTTTGACCAGCGAACCCCCATCGACTCTATAACTTTTAACACATAATAACCAATATTGGCCAATGGGAGGTTTCCATGTGGAAACCTCTCATTGGCTCTCCAATGCCACATTTCATTCAACAATTAGACCACTTGTCTCCCACTTTTCAACCTGTGATTGAACCACCTGGAGGTATGATCTTCCCATTCAATTTCCAATAACCATGTGCCACATGTCACTGTTGTAGTGGTGACACATGTCACCTATTTTTTCCTTTGAGCTTTGATTGTTTGACCTGCACTTTGACCGCTCATAAATTTTCCATACGAACTTCATTTAAGGAAAAAATTGTGTCATTGGAAAGCTATCACTGAGCTATGTGCATTGATGATGTTTTTAGGACAATTTGAAGCATTTTATTTTTTAACATTTCTAAACCATTTTGGACCTCTATGGATGTTCCGATATTTTTGGATCTGTGTGAGCATTCCCATATCCTCCTAGATCACCCAAGAACCTCAATATGATGTTTATTAGCTAAGATGGTAAAATCTCCCTCACAAGAAAATATCATAATAAAAGTTGTATAGAGGAATGAATTCATTTAAGGTATTTAAGATCCTAACCCATATAAGAAAGGTTGGAACCCTAATTGGAATACAAGCTTCAAATTCAAGGATTCTTACACGAGGTTTTTAACCTAGAATGTTAGGGCATGAACCTAGAGGAAGATATTTTAAAGTCATAGAAACAATTCCAAGACACGAGATGTGGAATATCCAAGTTTTATTATCCTATTCAATATTCATTATATATTATACATGTGACACACAACATGTTCCACATAGGAGGAGTGGAAGGTTGGGTAAGCACACATATTCAACCCACAACCAGTTGACCATTATCTTAGTAGGAGAGCCACTAGCTATGTGTACACATCCATTCATGGTATGTTGAGAATTATATGTGTTGAATTAGGTAACTAAATAAAATGGTATGAGTTGAAAAGAAAATAGAGATTTATGACATACTTAACTTTTATAACTGCTTCCTATAAAATTATTTTGAGTCTCGACTAAATTTGTAATATCCCTAAGTCTGAACCCAATTGTAAATGTAAATGAAAATGTACTTAAGTTGGTGAGTTGTCTGACATCATTTTGTATGAACCCTTCATGGCATAGTGTGTGCATGTATTGTGCAGTGAAATGATGAAGTGTGCACATTCCAGGATATCGCGGGAAACATCTTAAGTGCACGTGATTGTGAGGCCAGTGAGACTTTGCGTATATGGTATGTTTTATAGGCTGGTGAGCCAGTTATTATAAGCTAGGATGCTTATGTTTTGATTAAGATGGAGAGCCTAGATGTTAAAGACCAGTGCACCTATTTTTGTATATGTCTCATAATTAATATAAAATACATCGTTGCGCACAGAACAACCATGATAAAAGAGATGGGGGACTAAAATCCAATGGTTAGGTAAAGGGAGGGGCCTAAGAGTTAAGTAAAAGGGTTGAGCTAGGGATCTTGAGCCAAAAAGGAATATTATATTAATATTTCTTAAATCATAAAGTATGGATAATTATTTTATCCTAAGTGCTAAAGTTGGGTACAAGTGGGTCAAAGTAGCTCCCAACATGACAAGTGTCAAGTTGGGGACATGCATACATATTGTTGGGACTTAGTTCATTTCCTGTCATCTTTTCCATCATTCTTCCCATCATTCCTTCCATAATGCAGTCATCCAGTCAATCATTCATGAGCATGCACACACCCATTGAGCTATCTTTTTGTACCTTCATGACTGTACCTGAACCTATATCCATGGCCATTTTTTGAAGGTGTAGCTAGTTAGCTTGGGAGATGGATTGAAGAAGCAGGTTGTCAGGCCCATGGGATATTGAAGAGGCAAGTTGTCAAGCCCGTGAGAAATTCTCTGAGTGAGAGAATTGTTGGGAATTGATTTTCTAAAGGTGATAAACTACAGCTACAGTTCTCTAAGACTTCTTGTATGGCCTATTTCTAAAGCCTTGAAAGGAAGTGAGGCAACTGAAGGACTGTTGAGCATAGAAGGGGCACACCTCTTGGGTGGGACAGGCATGTGGGGAATGAGGGACTATAGACTATTTTTGAGTTGGCACCTGTGACGGAGTCTTTCCTATTGTCGATGAGCCTTTAGCCTAGTTAGGAATCCCTTTACCTGGGTGGAGTTTAGTCCTAGCTCCGGGGTGAATCACTATTGAAAGAGATGAACAGTGTGGTCTAAGGCTGGGAGGTTCGTGGAAGGTCTGCATGCAGCTGGTGACATTATTACCAAGATAAGCATCAATTGTGTGATAAATTTACATGCTTATTTTTATGGGTATTTCCTGTATATGCTACATGTATATGTTTATTTTTATTTCAGTGTGAATCCGTGTATTTACAGATGTATGTGTATGTTCACGTTTTATATATAATTCTTTCGCAAGAGTTCTGTTTTTATGTATCTTAATTGCATGCAATTCGAAAAAGTTATGTGACATAGCTCAGTTGGATATTGGGTATGTTACAGCATGTTCTGCAAAGAGAACAATAAGAGTTCTATGGCGTAGTGTGGCCTGGCATGGATGGTCGGGGACACCACAAACTTTCCCATAGTATTCCTAATAAACTCATCCTTACATCTCTATGACAACAATACATGCATGAAATATTCTTAAGCCCTAGACAAAGCCTCATGTTAAGAATAAAACCCATTATTGATCCCTAGATATTGATTTATTACATTTCTAATGTTATAATAGTAGGTAAGTTGGAACCTTTCATTATACCCTTTCATTATAATTGTACTCTTTGCCTCCTATATATATACCAAGGATACCTAGTCTTAGGATCATCTTATCTCATATTGTACATTGAATATATTGTACAAGGAGGTTTCCCCCTCAAAGTGGACTATTATTCATTGAATTTTTATCATTCTCAAGGTGTTGGTTCATAAAAAATATCTTACAACGATGAGAAAGATATTCCTTTAACTAGAAAAAACACTTTTCTTCATGGCATGAATCATGTTGCTTCTAATGAGCCAAGAAAATTCCAAAAATATGATATTCAAATATTATAAGTTAGAGTCACAACCATACTATAAGTTGTTATTTAGGTTTTCCATTTTAGGATATTCTCTCCCATGTGTTGTGGAATCTCACACATCATGCCAATGGATTTAAATTGATATTTTGTATCATTTTTAAAAAACAATACATGAATGTGTTTTCACAAATGCATAGCATGTCGTATATTTTACTTGGCATGATGGCTCTCTAATATGCACCCATCTATATCTACAAATTTAGGTATATACAAAGAAGGTGGAGATGGAAGTGGCACTTATATGCGAGCTTATGGACCAGTGGACCAATTCATTATGTACCATGAATATAGTGCTTCCTGAAGGGATCTTTAGTGCTCATGAATACACACTCTAGATGTTTTAGTGATTGTTAGACAAAACATAGGTGGGTCCAAGTAGTGAGAGAGCATCAACATAGGAAAGTGAGTTGGCCCCATTGTCGATCTAGGTAGAGGTCACAAACTGAGTCATAAACCCATATAGAAAATTATGGAAGCCTTATTAGAATACAAGCTTCAAACTCAAGTATTCTTACCATATTTAATATCTAGTATTTATTATCACACACATGCACCCATGTTACATGTTCCACATAGGAGGAGGCAAAGGTCAAGAAATCACACATATTCAACATGCAACCAAACAACCATTATGTTAGTAGGAGATACACTACCTCTATGTATACCTTCATTCATGGTATATTGGAACTTATATATGTTGAAGGGCCCTAAAATGAATAATAATATTTGAGAAGACATTAAATATTTACAACATACTTGACTTTTCTAATGCATTTAAGATATTTAAGGTCACAAACCAATATAGGAAGGGATTGAAGGTTGATTATAATCCAATCTTAAAATTCAAGGATTCTTTTTTTTTTTTTTTACTGGAATGGTTATGCTTTGTATTAAAAAAAGGTGCAACCACATTGTTTAGAATAGTAATACACAAATTCGGGGCTTTCCAAGAGCCAATTGTTCAAAGAGAATCCAAAATTCCAAAGTATCAACTATATAAAGCATTGTTCTATATTTCACATAATAACGTAAAATCCTACTAGTATATATCTTATAGAACTAGCCTAAGATCAAAATTATTATGCATAACATAGATAAACATGGGTTTAAACAAAGGAATTCCCACCATGAGCTTCATTTTGTTCCTCTAGATGGGGTTTGGATTCTCGGTCCATGATTTCCATTTCCACATCCCCAAGAAGTTGTTGGATTGATTCTTCCTAATTTGCACCTTCCAGGATTATCCAATTGAAACTATTGCATGAGAAACTACAAATTATTAGCTCCTCTCCAAACTTATCACCAATTCAAATAACATGTTTCACTTTGCTTCCAACTTGTCAATTTGCCTATTTTTATGATTCACAATTTCTAGAATCTCTACATGCCAAATGTTCTAAGCTTCATCCTAGTTGCAAATTCATTTGTTATGTTGAATATGGTTGATAGGTTGTTTACTAATAACCTCTCATGCATGCTTAAGACTTGACAAAATTTCAAGGCCTCACAAAATAGACAATGACCCAGATGATTATGTTCCACCATGCTCGAGATTTTCTAGGATTATTTAAAATACAAATTCAAATCACTCTTGGTATAGATCCTACTTTAATCTTTTTCTCTTTCCTGAAACCAATACTCTATAGTGTAACTGAATTTCTTTCTTGCAACAAATAAATTCCATATGTCCCACATTGCCACCTTGAAGCTGGCACTCAAATATTGAAGTAGACAATTTGCAACAAGGCTCAACCCAAGTCATGAATCCAATTTCAGGTTGGACAAGAAATCAACGAAATTGAGCTCCAAAAAATTCCCACCTTCATCGTACATCTTTAATTTCATGTGCATATGAATCAAATCCACCATGAAGCATAGATTACTCTCACTTTTCACACTCTAGAGCTTCCAACATTTTCCATCCTTAGCATTGGATGGGTCAAGAAGTGAGAGAGAATCAATAAAGGTGAAGGAATTTTCCCTTCTATTGGTACTAGGTAGAGGTCCTCCATTTTGTTAGATTCCATAGTGTTCTTATATGAACCAAATTATTTTAAAGAGTTGATGTAGGGAAATGACAAATGGGAGGCTATTTTTGTTGAATCCTAAGTTGACAACTAAGGGAAAGGGCTTCCTCTTGATGATAAAGACCCTCCTCCCACAACAGTTTTAATTCCAACAACCTTTTAATATTTGCATTTTCTCTGGCTAGTTGCCTTGTCTACTTGTGTTCATTGCTTTCTACCTTGGGCATAATGAATTATTACAACTTTTATTCTTGATATCCAATAGGACAACGTTTAATAGGATAATTTTATTTTATCTTACAATTGTAGCTCACGATGATCCAGATTGGATCATTATATTGTTTTCCATATATCTTGATCCTTTCAAAGAGGAAAAAATTGGAGGAATTAGCTTGCAGGGCCATTTTAGTGGTAGGTCCCAGTTTGGAAAATTTGGGTCTGGAACTTCTCGGGCCATTTTGAGGCATCAAATGAAATTTTCGGGGGGTTAAAATTTTTCCAACAGAGCTCATACTCAATGATGTTATTCTACACATCGATAGTTTTCAAACAGTGCAAACATCATATCAATCGAAGCTCGTATGAAAAATTTATGCCTCCCACAAGTTTACCTATCGTGTTAACCACCATGGTACGAGAAGATGCCACGTTAGCCCCCATTATTCACATATATGGGGTTATACACATATGTAATTTCAATAATATTCTATAAGTTCCAAAACCCTATCACAATTGAGGGTTGAGGAAGTCAAAAACCTATCCCTAGATGGATATCAGGTTATGTTAAATATTGAACTACTAGGAGGAGGAGTTTCATTATTTTGCATTGTATCTTATTCCATAGCTGAGAAAAACATATGAGAGTGGAATTTTGTGAGCATAATAGAGGAGGAGATATTTTTTATTAGCCATACAGACCACAGGTCAAAGTCAAATCCTCGAAGAGTGCCTCTTTTTTTGTACTTACATCATTTCTATACCATAGAAAAGAGAGCATAGCAACCTCACCTTCTAGCTGGGTTTTCTACCATATTGGGTTTCCCAGGTCATATCTTGTGTATTTGTGGATGGTTTGAATGTATTTTATTGTTCTCTATTTTCCACATTTTATCTATTTCATGCATTAAGCAAACAATCATTAACTAAATATTTTGTATATCTAAAGGAAAATTAACCTTAATTGTAAATATTTCAATATTTTATTAGATATATTGTGAAGAACTATTCCAGTGGAATATCTAGGACAATTTACAGATCATATTGGTATTAGAGTCAAGTTTTTATTTTGGTTATTTGTGGGAAGTTTCAAGATCCATGAATTGACTTAAAGAGAAGTCACAGAAATCCTAGGCATGGTGGATGAGTCTATTCCTAATAACCCTCGAGATCCACTAAAAAAGAGATTTGAGTGGTTGGAAGCGCAATATTTCGACATCAGTCGCAATATGAACCTCCTCATGGAGGCTCTATAAAGTAATATTGGACCGTTTGGAGATGATGTAGGCTCTATAAAGTAATATTGGACCGTTTGGAAATGATGGAGGCTCTAACTCATAGATCGGATCAAAGGAGAAATCGGGAGATCAAGAATACTCATGAAAGAAGTTGTGGAAAGAATATGAGAAAGAGAAGCCAAGTTTGAGTGGAATTAATCCTTCACAATACTTATTCAATATGGAATCAAAAGTGGACATAAATCCATACCAAGGTGATATGGATGCATTAAAATCGAATCAGTGGTTGCAATTGTTGGTCGTGGAGCCTAATTATCTTCTTGATGTAGAGGTTTTTGTTTCCAGCCATGTTTATACCCCATGAAGACTTTACATCCCAGAAGACTGTACACCCCTCCACACAGGGGAGTTGCATGGGGGATTCCCCCCCTACGGGGTCTGGGAGGTTGATTCCCCCGGCTGGGGGGTCCAGGGGCAAGCAGGCCCCTGAAGGAAAAATTTCCTTGTAAATGTATATTGTAATTCCATAGTAAATCGAGATCGTTCATTAAAAGGTCATAGATCTGATGGTAGAAGTTATGTTAGGTTTTTTTTCCCTAGAAGGAAACCCTCTTTTATGATGGAAATGTATTGCGGCTATGTATCATTGTGAATATTGTATTCTGAGAGAGGATATTGTGAGAGAAAGAAGAGGAAATTACAGCGGGTGTGTTGTAGGTTGTATCCCTTCATTTGTTGGATAATAAAAAGGAAGGACCTAGCAATTTCTCTAGTGCATGTAGCCCACATTGGGTGAACCACGTATATCTGTGTCTATTATATTATGTATCTTTTGTTTTTTATTTCTGCATTTGTTTTTATTTTATTGCTCTGTGATTCTTTTTTTCTAACAACTGGTATTAGAGCGAAAGGTAACTCACAAGAAAAGAGGGTTCTTGGTTCAAGTGGGAGAAATGGCAGAAGATGGAAAGTTTAGGGTCAAAAAATATAATGGCCAAAACTACCAGTTATGGAGGATGCATATGGAAGATTATTTATATCATAAGGATCTATTCCTACCATTGGGTGGAATAGAAAATAGGCAGACAACCATCAAGGATAAAGAATGCGACGTTCTTGACAAAAAGGCACTAGGAACGATACGGCTAAGCCTGGAAGCGTCGGTAGCTTTCAATATTTTGAAAGAAAAGACAATGAAGGATCTGATGGATGCATTGGCTAAATTGTATGAAAAACACTCAACATCCAATAAGGTATTTTTAATGAAGAGATTATTTAATATGAATATGTCAGGAAGTGGCTCTATTGCAGATCATTTAAATGAATTCAATATGGTTACTAATCAACTAAATTCTGTAAAAGTGGACTTTGATGATGAGGTCAGGGCTCTTCTAATATTGAGCTTATTTCCAGAAATTTGGAACGGCTTGGTCATGGTTGTAAGTAAATTTGTCTCTGGTTCAAACACTTTAAAATTTGATGATGTTGTTGGTGTTATCCTTAGTGAGGAAATGCGACAGAAAAGCACATGTGAGACATCAGGTAATGCGTTAAATATGGAGAATAGGGGAAGACAAAAGGATAGTGGAAAGGGCTCAAGGAACCACGGGAATTCTAGGAAGGGTAGATCCAAATCTAGACTGGGAAAGGCAGAGTGTTGGAATTGTGGGAAGAAAGGACATCTGAATAAAGACAAAATAGCTCCAAAGAAACAAAGAGATGGACAGCAGGAGAAAAATCAGGAAGCAAATGTAACAAGTGATGTGTACAAGATTCTTTGATTATTTCTGTAGATAATATTTCTGAGTCTTGGGTAGTAGATTATGTTAAAGGTGATTTTCTATAGGTTCATTTGGATGGTGATGCACCATGCAAAATTGTTGGAATGGGAAAGGTAAAAACAAAGCAAAGGAATGGAAACCAATGGTTGTTGAAAGAGGTGAGACACGTTCCATATCTAAGGAAAATTCTAATTTCAACATAGTGGTTGGAAAGTGAAGGTTGTATATCCATATTTACATATAATGTGTGGAAGGTCACCAAAGGATCACTGGTCATAGAAAAATGAGAGAAGGTAGGTACATTGTATTTTTGTACTAGTAATACTGACTCTTCTATCTCTTTAGCTTCTACAAGAGTGGATATAGCAATGTGGCATCATAGGCTTGGTCACATGAGTGAGAAGGGGATGCAAATACTTCACAAAAGAAATTTGTTGCCAGATCTTAAACAAATTGATTTGGATTTTTGTGAGCATTGTGTTTATGGAAAATAAAAGAGAGACATATTTTTCAGAGTCAGAAAAGAAAAAAAGAGTGAAAGGTTAGAGCTTGTGCATACAGATGTATGAGGACCAACTTAGATATCATATCTTGGTGTCTCTCATTATTATGTTACTTTTATTGATGATGCAACTAGAAAAACTTGGGTTTATTGCATTCGACAAAAATATGATGTTTTTTATACTTTTAAGAAATAGAAAGATTTGGTTGAGAATGAGACAGGAAAAAGTTTGAAGTGTCTCAGATCAGACAATGGAGGTGAATACTGCAGCAAGGAATTTGATGATTACTATTCATACCATGGGATTTGTAGAGAGAATACAGTTCCAGGAACTCCACAAGAAAATGGTGTGTCAGAAAGGACGAACAGGATAATCATGGAGCGTGCAAGGAGTATGAGATTGCATGTTGTTTTTCCCTTACATTTATGGATAGATGTTGTAGATAACATTGTTTAATTAATAAACAGAGGACCTTCAAGCTCTTTGGATGGTGAAATTCTAGAGGAGGCATGGACAGTTAAAAAGGTAAACTATTCTTTTTTGAAGACTTTCGGTTGTGAAGCATTTGTCCATATTGATAAACAAAATAGAACAAAGCTTGAGGAAAATTCCAAGAAGTGTACCTTTATTGGATACAATGTTAATGATTTTGGTTATCGCTTATGGGATTATGAAAATAACAAAATCATTAGGAGTAGATATGTCATATTCAATGAGAAGGTCATGTAAAAATATCAGTTGCAGGGAAAGAAACAGGAAAAGAAAAACCAGAATATACAGTGCTTGATGAGATCACTGAAAAAGAAATTCCAAAGGCACCAGAAAATCAAAATGTACAAAAACATTAGCAATAGGTACCTCAAACTCTTGCAAGTGTTGTTAGAACATATACCAGGTCAATAGACCCCCCTGAACGATAATCTCCTTCAATGTATTATTTATTGTTGATTGATTATGGTGAACCAGAATGTTATGAAGAGGCAATGCAGGTAGACACTAAAAAGAAGTGGGAGAAAGGCATGAAAGAGGAAATGGATTCCCTGGAAAATAAACAAACTTAGGATTTGGTTCAGTTGCCTATAGGAAAAAGATCATTGCGGAATAAACGGGTTTACAAGTAGATGGAAGAATATGAAGGAAAAAAGAGGTACAAGGCTAGACTTGTTGTAAAGGGGTTTGCACAAAAGAAAGGTATATATTTTGATGAATTGTTTTCTCATGTTGTTAAAATGACTTCAATTACGACTATTTTAAGTCTTGTGGCAGTAGAAGATTTGCATCTTGAACAATTAGATGTAAAAACAACTTTTCTCCATGGGGATTTGGAGGACGATATTTATATGAAGCAACCACAAGGGCATGAGATCAAAGGGAAGGAAAATTTGGTATGCAGGTTGAAGAAGAGTTTGTATGGCCTAAAGCAAGCTCCAAGGCAATGGTATTTGAAGTTTGACAGGTTTATGACAGAACAAGGTTATAGTATATTTCATTTTGATCATTGTGTTTATTTTAAAAGGCTAGAAAATGGAAGTTATGTTAACTTGCTATTGTATGTAGATGACACTCTTGTTGCAAGTTCTAATATGCAGGATATACATGTGATCAAGAAGAAATTATCTAATTCATTTGCGATGAAGGATTTGGGTGTTGCAAATAAAATCCTTGGTATAAGAATAACAAGAGACATGGAAAATCGCAAATTGAAATTGTCTCAAGGTGAGTACACAGAGAAGGTGTTGGAGAGGTTTAGAATGCAGAATGCAAAACTAGTTAGTACACCTTTGGCTAGCCATTTCAAATTAACCAAGGAAATGTGTCCCAAGACACAAGAGGAGATAGAATACATGTTGAGGGTCCCTTATTCATCAACAATTGGCATCTTGATGTATGTGATGGTTTGCACAAGACCAAATATTTCACATGCAGTGGGATTTGTGAGTAGGTATATGAACAATCCAAGTAAAGAACATTGGGAGGAAGTAAAGTGGATTCTCAATTATTTGAAAGATATTTCTACTCATGCATTATGTTTTGGAGGTTCAGACATTGTTCTATAGGGATATGTTGATTCAGATATGGTAGGTGATAAAGATAGCAGGAGGAGAGCCACAGGGCATGTTTTTATTATAGATGGAATAACATTAAGTTGGATTTAAAAACACAAAAGGTTGTTGCACTTTCAATAATAGAGGCAGAGTATGTTGTTGCTACAAAGGCTAGTAAATAGATGATTTGGTTACAGAGGTTTATGGAGGAATTGGGAAAGAAGAAAGAGAATAGAAATTTGTGTTGTGACAATGAGAGTGTCATTCATCTTGCAAATAACTTAGCCTTCCATTCGAAGACTAAGAACATACAGCTCAAGTACCATTTCATACTATCTGTCTTGGAAAATGGACATTTGAAGTTGGAAAAGATACACACTATCCAGAATCATGCAGACATGTTAACAAAGGGAGTAACCAGGGAGAAATTGAGTTCTTGCTTAGTTTCAATTGGTCTTCAAGAATGAAGGTGAAGATGTGAAATTTTCCAAGTCTAAGAAGGATCATAGTCTAGCAAATACAGCAATGGTGGAGTTGTTGATATCAGTCTCCAAGTGGGAGATTGTTGGTTGTGGAGCCTGATTGTCTTCCTAATGTAGAGGTTTTTGTTTTAAGCCATGTTTATACCCCATGAATACTTTACACCCCAGAAGACTATACACCCCTCCATGCGGGGGATTTGCAGAGAGGGATTGCCCCCCCTATGGGGTTTAGGGGCAAGTGAGCCCCCAATGGGGGTTCAGGGGCGAAGACCCTGAAGGAAAATTTGCTTTGTAAATTTATGTTGTAATTTCATAGTAAATATGGATCGTTCATTATAAGGTCGCAAATCTAACAATATAAGTTATGTTAAGGTTTTTTTCCTTAGAAGGAAACCCTCTTTTATGAGGCAAATGTATTGCATCTATGTATCATTGTGAATATTGTATTCTGAGAGAGGATATTGTGAGAGAAAGAAGAGGAAGTTATAGCAGGTGTGTTGTAGGTTGTATCCCTTCATTTGTTGGATAATAAAAACAAAGGACCTATAAATTTCTCTGGTGGACATAGCCCACACTGGGTGAACCAAGTATATCTTTGTCTCTATTATATCATGTATCTTCTGTGTTCTATTTCTACATTTGTTTTTATTTTATTTTTCCACGATCCTATTTTTCTAACAGCAACAACTAGAATTTTATTTTATCATTCACCATATAGATGAAAGGAAAAATATTTCATTTGCTAGATTGAAGCTAGAGGGACATTCTTTAACTTGGTGGGAAATCCACACAAAAACACTTAGGCTAGAGGGTGATCCACCAATACTTAGGTGGTAGGACTTCAAAAACCTCATCAAGTACCAATTATACCCTATCGGGTATGTAGAGGACCAATTGATCTGGCGGCACTACTTCAGGCAGAGGTAGAGGCAAAGTGTACAAGAGTACACCATTGAGTTCAGAAAGATGTTCATCATGCTAGGTATCTCTCCCAATAACCCAATTTTACTCATCAAGTATCTGGGGGGTTTACATACTCATCTACAAAAGTAGGTGATTCTCTTCAATCCAAGGACAGTGGATGAGGCGTTTGTATAGGAACAATACCTGGAAAACATAGGCTAAAAGAAGGGGCAGCCAAGTGGTTCGAAGCAAAAATAGAACTAGGAAGCTTCCAAGGAGGTGAAAAAGTAGTGGAAAGGGGGGGAATATAAGAAGACAGTAGCCACTACAAATCAATATTCAAGTCAAGAAGACTAAGACAGATGCTTTGTTTGACTTTGGTTCACGGGCTAATCTCATAGCAGCTGGTCAGTAATCTTAGATTGGAGGTTCAAAATCATCCCAACCCCTATCCATCGGGTTGGGTAAACAAGGATGTAGAGATAAAGATAAAGAAACAGTGCAAGATTAAATTTGTTGTAAGTGCCAATTTTTTTGATGAAGTGGAATTGGATGTAGTACCCCTTGATGTATGTGGAGTAGTTTTTGGAATTCCCTTCATGTATATAAGGGATGAAATATTCATGTAGAGAGATAAGAAATACTCATATATCAAGGATGGGAAGTACTACATCATTAACACACATAAAGGAAAGTCAAATATGTCATTGTTAAGTGCCAACCAAGCCAAGAAGTTGATTAGTTCTAGTAAGAAATATGTTTTTTCTTTTCTTAAGAGAAAATCAGTCTAATGATGAGTCAATGAGAGTGAAGGAATTTGTGGAGTGGTGTACTAAATAAAATAAACATGAGTTGGAGGAGTTGCTACATGAATACAAAGGAGTGTTCAAGGAGCCTAAAAGGCTACCACACAAGAGGGATGTGGAGCATGAAATAAAATTATTTTTAGACTCCCTATTGTTGATATTGGGTTGTATAGATAGTCTATTGTAGAAGAGAATGAAGTGAATAAGAAGTTGCAGGAGTTGTTGGAGCAGAGTGTGATTCAACCAATTACCTCACCGTGTGGGTCACCCATCATAATTGTACCCAAGAAGGATGGGTCTTGGATAATTTGTATCGATTACAGGGCATTGAACAATATTACATTAAAGAATAGGTACCCTCTTCCAAGGATTGACAATTTTTTGCACCAATTGCAGCATGCCAAGTACTTCAATACACTGGATTTGAAATTAGGATATCAAAAAGTACGAGTCAAAGAAGAAGATACCTAGAAGATTGCCTTCAAGACAAGGCAAGGTTTGTATGAGTGGTTGGTTATGTCATTCAGTTTATGCAACATACCAGCTGCATTTTCGAGACTAATGAATGATGTTTTACATTCTTATCTAGATTCCTTTGTTATTGTTTATTTGGATGATATAGTGGTTTATCACTACCTGGGAGGAGCACATATCACATCTTATGCAGGTGTTAGAGACTTTGAACAAGCACCAACTACTGGCCAATCTCAAGAAATGTGATTTTTCTTAATATCCTTTGGTGTATTTTGGGTATGTGATTAGTGGAGAGGAGCTCAATATAGGTCCCATAAAGATGGAGGCCATCCTAAAATGGTCAGTTCCTAAAAACATCACTAAAGTTAGGATTTGTGTTGGGGAAGCGCAATACTTGCAGAAGTTCATAGCTTCATTTTCAGTGATAGCTACACCACTCCATGCCATAACAACTAGTGGTAAGAGTTTCAATGGGGGAACAATCAATAGAAGATATTTGATGAGATGAAAAGAAATATGAGTCAATCAACGGTGCTCACACTACCAAACTTGCAGAAGCCCTTCAAAGTGGATATAGATGAAAGTGGGTATGTCATGGGAGTAGTATTTCGTCATGGGACCAACACATAATAGAGATATCATTTATAGTGGGAGACAAAGTATGGTTAAAGCTAAATAAGGAAAGGCTATAGGGTCATGGTAAGAAGATAAGGATCTGTGGTATGGTCATTTTGAGGTATTGGAAAAGGTGGGAGATAACTCCTACAGAATTAGTCTACCCCCATATATGTACATTTACTAAGTAGTGAATGTAGAGAATCTCAAGCTCTATAAGCCTTCCATGTTGGATCAGGAGGAGGAGTAGGTCTTACCTTCCATAGAGGACTTAGCACCAGATGCTTAGGTAGAGTTGGAAGATGATACAATTTTGCAGAAGTGGTCCAAAACTACAAGACAGGAGCAACATGACCTTTGGAAGATTGGGTTGAAAGGAAAACTTCCAGGAAAAACAAAGTGGTACGTGTTATACATCATTTGTCACACTTTTATAAGTGTCGCAAGCGTCGCATTTCACTTTTCTAAGTGTCACAAGTTTTGTACTTCACTATGCTCAGTGACGTTAGTGTTGCAAATGCCATGGTCCATTCTACTAAGTGTCATACCTTATTTGTCACACTTTTCTAATTGTTTCCACCTCAACACCATGCATGGATGATCCATTACATCCCCTTGAGAATCAAGAAGAGGAAGACACCCTTAAACCCTAACAATTTGGCCCTTTTTCACTCAATCATGGCTCTGTTTGACCATGGTCACTCACATTTTCACTTAGGGGAAGGGAACATCACCCTTTGGATGAATTGTATGCCACTCTGCAAGAGTGACCAGGTCGCTCTATCTGCCCTTATAGTGAAGAGACCATCTTGATTTGTTCAAATCCCATGAATATAGAGGCATCTTTCGAGGACTTTATGGATGGTTCTTGGTGTTTTTCTTATTTTCATCAAGATGTGATTTGAGTCTCCTTCTATCCTATATTGGGAGCAAGAATAACCATGAAGATAACTCATCCCTTACCAATATACATTATTTTCTCAACCAAGTCCCTAATTTATCATAAGTGGTTGAGCTCCTATGAATCTATATAGCCAGGCCATTTCTAAGTGAGAAGGGGGGTGGAAAAAGAAGTATATAAAACTTATGATCTTGTCAAGGAGTGTCAAACATTTGTTTATCTGAAGAAATTGAGTTGGATTCATGTTCAAGGGTTGAATAAAGAAGCTTGGAGGATTCTAGGATCATTAGGTTGTAAACTTCTTGATTTTCATTAATACAAGAACTTGGCCTATTTCTCTTAGACTTGCTTGTTCATTTCTAGTTATCAATTGGTAGGGTTGTTATTACCTAATCATAGATAGTAGGAGGAGGATATTTATTTGTTCTTGCGGGTTGAATTCATGAGGGATTTGCTTGGATTAGAGCTCAACCATTGGGGTGGCGAGGACAAACATAAAAAATCAGGTGTACATAATTTCTATCTTTCTCTCTCAACCCTCCCACAAGAAAATAGAATAGTTAGTTAGGAGGATGTTAGTGTCCATTTGTTAGAGGTTGTCTCACTTGTAGGAAACCCAAGTGAGGGAAACTCAACCTGTCTGCAGGGGGATAATTCTCACCATAGTAAATTGGTGACCATACTGGGAAGAAGAATCTAGTTCTTCTTAGGTTTATATCCCCTTAACTCTTGAATTTGTTTATACTTTTCCTCTCCTATGATTGGTAGCCTTTCTCCCATCAAACCCTGACTTTTTCTGAGAAATTATGTCAAACTTGAGCCTACAGGATTTCTGCAAAGAGACCATTACCCCTTGGTAACCCCTTGTATAAATAACATAGAGAAACCTAGACGCCCTTTTATAGGCCATTTGGGAGTGGCCATCAACCCTTGGAGGCCCTGTCTACCTTTCAGAGGAACGAACTCCTATAGCAGCTTGTTTTTTATCCCTGTTTTGTGCTTTTTCTCAGATTTTGCTCAGTTTCTCTTTGATTGTTTGAGGTTATTTTTTGCGTCTATGTGATCAATTCCATATGGTTGGATGAGCTTGATCATCTCTTTTATTAATAGGTTTTGGTTTTTTTCTTTTCATCCTCTTTTCATTCCACTTGTGTGCTTGAAGATTGCCTAGTCTTTCAGCCTAGAAACTCCTAGTTTGTTTCTGACTATGCTTGACTGACAACTTGACATTATCACTCATTTCCCTTTCCTTCTTTTGAGTTTGCATTGGTTGATTGGTTGTGATCCCTTTCATATTCATTGAAACATATCACTTTTTTGGATGATTAGGACACTCTCGACTACCACAACCCCATTTGTTTTGCTCATATTCTGAGGATTTTCATGATTGTTTGTCTACTTTCTCCTTTGCATTTTTGAGTCCTTGATTGAACAAGCTATCTCACACTCGTTTTCTTTTAGTTCTCATATTTTTTAGTGCACTTTGTCTGATTTTTGTTTTTACAAGTATTTCTTTGAGTCGAACATAGATCTATTTCATTTCTCTTGAAAGTTAAGAAGCGAAAAAGTTTGCATATCTCTTTGTATACATAATCAAACGAGAAAATTGTTTGCATTCTTTAGGAATTGGTCTTGATATATGTTTGGAAAAATAACTAGTTTTGCGTGTGCATTTCAGTTTTTGGAAACATTTGTTTGGCTATTTGGCATCATATTGATCCCTGAAATTGAAATTTGCATAGTTTTGAGTCCTTGCTTGTGTTAAGAAGAATAGAACTCTTCTCCTTCACATACATAGAATTCATTGAAAAGAACGAATTGTATCTCATTATTTTGCATTCTATTGGAGTCAAGTCTCTCTCACATCATCAGTTTCATATATTTGAATCCTTTCAGTAAAAATCCATTAAAATCAATTACACACTAATTAAATCAACTAGAACATTTTTTGGTTTTAGCACGCCAACAATAGCACAGGATTAGGGTCTCTGGACTAGGTAAAGTGAGTAAATCATCCAAGACTACTAAAAAGATTGTAGAACACCAGAGAGTGTACAAATACAACTTTTGTATAAGCATAGTCGGGAACCCCCTCTCACAAAGAGGCTAAACATGATGTCGCGTGCGGAAGAGAAGTGGATATCACCTATCCAGATCTTGACCAATTGTAGCAGACAAAGCGTATATTGAGTGTTTTTATTGAGAAACCACTGGTTTCATTTGGTCTCGATGCTTTGTGAATCATGAATATGTTCGGGCTCCTCAAGAGACTTACCGATCCACTTGTCTTCAATTATCTTGAAGAGCTTCAGACTTTCATATCCTGTCCATACGTTCGATCCCAACTATCGACTATACCCACCCGGAGGATGACTGTGGGTTGGTAACCTTAGTGGTCTTTCCTAGGTATCTATAAAGATGATTGTGGGGGGATTCCCATGATACCTGGGGCAGAAGTAGTATCACACTCTTATTACCCTTGGAGGGTGATCCCGTGAAAGAAAGATTTTTTTTTACCGAGAAGGGTTGTTACATGGAGGTCGAGGTAGCTTCTTCTCATTTCTTCATTGAAGAATTGACATCACATCTTTAGAAGATCCTTGAGCCTATTGTTGCTTAGTTGATTGCTTTTAGTTTTTCTTAGGAGCGTGTTTCTTTGACTTTCATAATCGGCTTTAGGATTGGCAATTTCACAACATACAAGGTATGGAACCTAATGGTCAGGAACCACAACCTAATGTTTCCTATGAAGGAATGATCGAAGATCAAACTTCTAAGACCGAAAGCATAGCTCCTGGAAGTGGCCATCACATAGAATTATCGGTCACAACCTTCGTAGAAAGAATTTCACCTTATAAGAATCATCTTTTTATTGATCCACTTGGCCCACCAATCACTGATCCACCAACCACAAGATTAGTTGTTCCCTATTATTCTTACTATTTACCACCCGGTTCCACCACTACACAATATTTTTGCATGAACCCATCATCTATTGGTTTTCCTGAAGGACTCGGGAATTTATATTTTTCCACAACTCTTGTAGTTGGTACTACCGGTGCTTCTTCTTTACCAGAAACATCAGTGACCCAAGTAACCCCAACTCAACCACTTGTGCATACATCTTCCGTTGCACATGGGTTGATTAATATCCCTGCTTCATTATTCCCACACATGCACACACCAAGTTCCTTACTTGGTCGTTCCATCATCTAGATGGCCAATAGTCAAGTCGTTCACACAATTGTGGTTCCACAAGCTACTCATCCTCCATCTTAACCATTGTAGATTAGTACACCCTACATTAGAGGTCAATCTTCAATGGGAGGCCAACCTTCAGCTCAGGGTGTAACACCATGTTTCCCCCAATTTGTAAATATAACTATATCGGCCAAGAGACTATGGAAAATTCAATATGTGTGAATGTTTGATTTGATGGACCTTTGTATAAAAGGTCAATGAATGTAAATTATGTCAATTACTAGAAAATGGATAAGTGTTGCATGATTGATAGAAGGGGGGTTTTCCAAGAGAGACCATGAATGTTATGAAATATATGGTGAGGGGAACCTTGAATGGTTGAGATAAACCCCACCAAAAAAATACTTTGTTGGATTTAATTGCCTAGGATCAGAACAACCCTCTGACTCGGGAATGAACTACAGTCAGGCTGGTAGGTGGGAAGACCTCCTCAAGAGTTAATGAGGGGATGGGGCAGAGCACCCATTTGTAAGGCTTCCAGACCTGACCACGGACTGGGAATTTGGGCCACAGACAACCTTGATGTGTAAGGAAAGAATGGAAGGTGTGGTGGGCAGAGGAAGGCCTGCGAAGAGTGTAGAGACGAGATACTAAACTCTCGAGTTCAACAAAGAACTATGAAAAAGAGTGAGTTTTGATCACGGGAAATAGAAACTAAGACGAGAGAGTAACCTTCTTCCATGTCTATTACTGATTCGGGAGAAGGATATTAACCTTCATCCCTATCTATGACTAATTCAGAAGAAGGAGAGTAACATTAGTCCCTATCTATGACTGATCTGGGAGAAGGAGAGTAACCTTTGTCCCTAACTTTCGTTGAGTCGAAAGAAAAGATTCAATCTCAAATCATCATGGTCTAGCTCGGGGGTGGCCAGTGGTAAATCTATTAGGAGTGACTGAGCCTATGGTTGGGTGTAAAAGATAACCCCTTTCACCAGTCACATCACGTCTTCTGGTTCTGATAAGTGTTTTCATACTTTGTGTATCTAACTGAAATAATGGATGAATGGATTGGTTTATATATGTATCTATAAATGGTTTCTATGTGTAATGGTAATGATATGTGTATGCATTTAGATCCTTGTGAACTTATGCTTCTGACTGATATTATGTATGCCCCATCTTATCCCTTGAGGCATCTTGGAATATAAGCCTGTAGGACGGCCGAGATAGGAGATATTGTGTCAATCTAACCTTGTCCGTCTGAAGAGGATATATCTTTCAGACTCGTTGTGTGATTGAGATTTCATGCCCAAGTCCTTAACCATTTCATGATAAAGATCAGGAAGGATAGTGAGGTTCAAGCCTTGAAAGGGGAGATATTTCCATTTGGAAGACATGAATACGTTATTCGTTTAGGAGGACCCATATGACCAACACCTAGGAACCTTAGGCTAAGACTCGCAGAGCTAATTCCTCCTAGCTTCGGAGCTCCGGAAGTCTGGGAATTCAAAGTATTTCCAACCTTATTATCCTTAAATTGGCCAAAGGTAACTGGGAGATTCGATTACTGACAAGTTGACCGGAAATGAACACTTTCCCTAGTGGTTAGGTGAACCTATATTACCGTCTAAACTGGGATCCAACTACCCATGGAGAAGTAGCGTGAACCATCGATCAAGAATGTTCAGGGGTCCCCTCAGCCATTGGATCCACATTGAGATAATTTCGGTGAAGTTCTAGTCTAGGAGGATGGAGATGCTATAGCATCAAACTCCCTGAATGTCGAAGTTACAAAGTAAAGGAGAGTCGTAGATTTGGGGATATCGTTCAGAGCCCCACCTACCGTCTGATCATTTAGGAGAAAGGACTCGCACATGGTACTTCGGTGAAGTCTCGATTCGGGAAAATGAAGTGGCAGTGAAGCCAAAACCCTCAAAGGCCGGAGCCGTGAAGTGACCAGGACCGTTGATCTAGGGATCCTTCGGGTTCTCTCCTAGTAGTTGGATCTACGATGAAGTCATCCCAGTGTTGACTGCTTCGGGAGAACAAAGATGTTGTAACGTCAAAGCCCCCAAAGGTCGGAGCTACGAACTAATGTGGACCATGGATCTAAGGATCCTTCGGGACCCCTCCTAACCATTCGATTGTGGTGACGTGTGTATCACGTCGAGAGCGCATTGTCTATCGAGTGACGGCGTTGTTAGGGGTGGCGACCCTATGGCATGGTAAAGGGACCCTTGATATGAATTCACAAGTCGTAGATCTCTGAGGTTATGTGAACACCCTTGGACCAATAGATCTATGTCGAGGTCAACCCAACATTGACCTCTTAGGGAGAATAGGGGTATTGTAACGCCAAAACTCCCAAAGGCCAAAGTCACGAAGTAATGAGGACCGTCAATCCTCGGATCCTTTAGGATCCCTCTCAGTTGTCGATATATGAAGGACACGTGGTGCTATATCCTTTAGTCCAGAGACTTGGTACTCCGAGGAAAAGGAAGATTTGAAGCCCGAAGTAACGAGAGTCGTTGATCCGAGGGTGCTTCGGGACTTATCCTAATCGTCAGATCTAGTTTTTGGTAAGCCCAACGTTGACTAAATCCAAGAGAAAAGAGAATTTTGCATCGCAAAACCATCGAACACCGAAGTTACGAAGTAGTGGAGGTCATTGATCCAAGGGTTACATGTACATACCTTAGCCATGAGATTGAAGGGGCATGAAAGGCGATCAGCCTGGACTGACATGGCGCAATGATGTCATCCATGGTGACGTGGACCCAAGTTTGACATGCCACATGTCACCTGGGTTCATGGCTATCACATACCCTATAGACCCATTGGAACGTGATACATGTCATCCTAGATGAGGGAACATGTTGCCCCAAGCTCTTCTACGTTTCATCCCCTGGTACGTGCCCACCTAGCCAAAGTGGTTGGTGAAGTGACCGAAACTCCAAGAGTCTTGGAATTTGGGACTCTAGAGGATTTGGGGTGTAGTATTGTAGAGAGACCTAAAGGCCCGAAGGTCGGATCCATGTGGCACCAGATCCGGTACTATGGAGGTCTAACACATCGGAAAGAAGCGAGTGTAAAAGGTTGAAGACTCCTAAAGTCGCAGGGAGCCAGAGGATATCTGAACCGTCCCTCAACCGGGACGTGTGCCAGTATATCGTTAAATCTGGAGGAGAGCCACTGCATAGGATTTGAAGCTTGGTGCTATGAAAATCCTTGAAGCTCGGAGTAACGGAGAGGATCTCAATCATATGTCGTTTGGGGACGTGTGGCGGGTGATCTAACACTTTGAAAGGATTGCACTTCAGAGCTTTTCATTTGTGAGTACTTTGGAATTCCCTGAAGCACAGACTCCTGAAGTAATCATGGGTCATTGATCTTGAAATAAAATGTGGACCGTTGATCCACATAGAATACCCAAAATTTGTCGATTCGGTAGTTCGGGAGATTTGTGGTGTCATAAGTTGAAAAATTTTGGAGCTCGAAGCTCCGAAGCATCGAAATAGGTGCATATTATCTTGACATCTGGTCATAGCCCATAGTCGTATGCGATTGTAGCCGGAGAGAAGGGGCTAGGCCTAGAATTCAAATTTGAAGGTTGAACGTCGAATTCCCTGCTAGCCTGTGAGTTAGACGAGGCTCAAGCCCATTCATTCGATTGGTTGGTGGATGGACCTCTGCCATAGATTTAGGAACACTGGAAGCTCTAGGATATCGAAGAACTTGGGATGAAGCATATTGAGTCGGATCCACATGGAAGCCTCGTGGCCCAGACCAATGAACACCCGAGGAACTTGGGAGAGGTATATTCACCAGTTCTAAGATCAGTTTTAAGCATGGAGACCATGGTTGGAAAGCTATGGACAAGAATAATGTGATAGAGACCCTGAATAGAGGATTTTATTTCTTAAAGAGAATGAAATTTTGACGCCCCTTTCCTTAAAAATTATTATAAGGGGTTGGTTGTGTTACAGGGGGGAAACCTTCAATTGCATAGAAATTTTCTACCGAGGGGAAACCTACATGGTTGAAACATCAAATAGACTGGGGGAAAACCACTCCTGCAAGTCCCTCTATCCCTAGTACCACTGGCATGTATCCTAGACATCCATTTCCAAGAATTTCTAACCCTTTTTAGGTTCAACCCAATCTGGAGGGAATTCTTCTAGAAGGAACTTTTCCCTATCAATCCATAAATCCTATGATTCCAACGCAACATCCCCTCTAGCCAACATACATGGAGGGGGGGGGGGGCACCCCGTTAAATCTCCTTATGTAGGAGGCCCATTTTTTCAAACACAGTATATGAGTGGACAATAAGGAGAACCCCCTTACATAGGTGGAAAACTCAAGAAACCACCATATATGGGAGGACCATCTAGCTTTTCCATCTTGCTACAACCTGGACATGGTGCTACTAGTGTTCCCATGCCATATGATTACCACCAGCATTTGCAATCTAACCATTAGGTTCCATTATTGGATACGTTATATATGCCAAATCTATCGTGTTTGGCTAATGATCCCATCCAGCATGCTCCATTTTGGCCCGTCATCCCTACCAAATTGTCATTCGATATCTCGAAATTCGACAAAAAACCTGGGGAATATCCTAACAATCATGTTATGACTTTCCATTTATGGTGTTGTTCCAACTCTTTGACGGATGATTCCATCTGTCTTAGGATGTTTCAAAGAACAATTATAGGTGTCGCAATGAAATGGTATATTGAGCTACCATGTAACTCCTTTGTTGACTTTAATTCCCTTGCCATGGTTTTTCTGACACATTTTCAATTGCCTATACAGTCTGAGACCGGTACCGAGTTGTTTACCCTCACTCTGACAATCCTCTTCCACTCACATATCCGATCATATTCATGAGTGGAGATGGCATAGATGGTTGATTAAATCTCCCATCCTAGACCAAATCCTCGTGGATAGGTTCACAAAGTCACTCTTTCCTCCCATTTCCCACGATGTTTCTATGCGAAACATTGTTACTTAGGAGCAGGCTATCAGTCGTGCACAGTATTTGGACTTGATCTACTCCCAGCCCTGCACACTTTATGATCTGATCCCTAATGCTCCTTGTTCATCGAACGATCCAACAAAACCTCCTCCAGAACTAGGTTTTTTTTTTAATGTCAAGACTACTTCCACTCATTCTCAAACCTCCTGTGAAAGTAGTCCAATCCACTTCATCTCAACAACCAGGAGGTAAAAATAAAAACAAGGGTAAATCCAAAAAATCTTCTAATGAGTCGAACAACCCAAAGACTATTGATACTCCACCAAATAGGAATCCTAAGTTTCCTTTCATCATCTATGAGGAAGACCATTGCACGAAATATGATCCTCATCATGAGGAAATTGCTAAATTTCTGAAGGGTGCCTCCCAACTAGTTCAGAAGCAAAATATGGTTGCACAAAATCATGCCCCTCCGGAAGGAAGCAATGCAGGTCATTCCCACCAAGGGGATGCTTCATCAAATTCCTCTGAGGTGTACATGTTTAAGGTGGTTAATGTGAAAACTCGAGAAAACGATTATGACACTCCTCCAAGTGATCAGACTAAGGGAAATGTTGTTGATCATCCCACCACATGCACTCCTCCTCCATCTTCCAATCCTCTTCAGATTGAGAAGCCAATTTCTGACACAGTGTTGCACTCTCCCAAGAGTGTAATTAGAAAAGCGACATTTAATACAAATGCCTGTGTTGCCTAAAAACACAACATCGTTGAATATTTGGCATAGACACCTTGTGCTACGTCATCCCTCTAAGTTCTACAAAAATTTCCTGGTCAACGTAGAACCTTGTTGTCTAACATTGGAGGTATGGATCCAGAGGAGTTGAATATAATCACATTTAATCTAGATTACTTTAAGGAGAGTCGTTTCCACCACTTAGCATTCCAAATTCAAGTTTTGGTTGGTGGGAAGAACATCCATCGCATTTTTTTGGATGAGGGAGCTTCCACTTGTTTCATGTCTTTGCCTTATTGGAGAGCCCTAGGTTCTTCTAAAATTACTTCGTCTCCTACCACCTTGAAAGTGTTTGATGGATGTGGTTTCCAACATCATGGACTCTTTCCATCTTTCATTGTGTCATTGAAGGGTAAGATTGTTTCGATCGATATCAAAGTAGTCGATGCACCCCTGGATTATTATTTATTACTTGGTCGTAGTTGGTTCTATGCAATGACTATCATCGCATCTACATTGTTTCATGTCTTGTGATTTCCCCATCAAGGAAAAATTATCACTATTGACCAACTAGACAACATAACTCCATATCTCCACAATGATGTGATGAATCATGTCCCTTTTTTAGGACAATATAGTCTTGAGAGTGTCGAAGTAGGTATCCTTAAGGATTCCTCACTCATGGGAGTTTTCCTTTAACTTCTCATGTCATCCTGTAGGTGGCCACGTTAAATATGATTTTGACTTAGGTGCGACAATCCCTGGAATCATTTGATCTTTTGGTAGTACCAGGTCTTGGTGAGCATAGTTCATTATCTCTATCAAGCTCATTAAAAAATTAAATAGACCCCCCTCCATTCAAATAGAGACTCACTTTGGACCATGTACTTGCACCTTCTTTTCCTCTAGCTCGTGAAAAATTTCCCATTAGTAACCAGATGCCTAAATGAGGAAAAATAAAATTCGTCAGAGGAAACGACGCTTGGGGAGCAGGTCTCTAGCCTCTTCGCATCATATTGGATAAAATCCACTATATTCTATCACACAAGTTGGGGGAAAAACATCTCTCAAGAGACACATCGCTAGGAGTGATCCTTGTTTGAGGGTTGTTCTCATCATAACGTAGTAGTTTTTTATATAATGAACTTAGTCTTTCTTCTTTCTTGTTCTCGTAAATATATGAGAATAAGTTACCAAGCTTAGTCTTTGTTCTTTCTCATGCTCGTTAATACATGATAATAGGTTATCGAGTATACTTTTATCTATTTTTTGGACTCATAAAAGTTATACTAAAAAGGAACTCTTTGGATTCTCCTTTAACCTCTTTTCAAACTCTCTAAACATGGAAATATTGTCAATCGATCTTGTTGTCTTTCACACTCATTAAAGTGAATTAGAAAACACGCCTATTGAGCAGTAGTTTATCTCTTTTTCAGTCTCATCAAACTATTTACGAAAAAGGAATACTCTAGTCAAACATTATTAGAAGAGTTCTACTAGGTATCAGTTTATGTTTTTTCAGACCCTGGGGACTAACTTTACAAAAAAATCCATTGTGGAGTCTTCTTTATCGAATATTTTTGGACTCTCTAAATATGAAAAGACCATCGAGTTTTCTTTCCTTCAACTCATAAAATATACACAAGGAAGGACCCATCTGGGACCGAACCCTTCCTTCTTCAGGTTCGTTAAACATGTGAAGATGGGACTCATCGAAGATGAGTTAACCGAGCATTTTTTATCCTCCTCGAGCTCGCTAAAAAAAAAAGAGGTACTCCCCTATCTAGGTGGGGGAAAATTTTCAAAAGTGGGTCAAGTATTTCATTTATGGAAGCTTGATGTCGCCCTTGGACATGGCACTTGTTTGAGTCCCATGTGTTGTCATACTCTTTTGACTCCTTCAGAAGAGAACCCTTGTTTGTTGTCTCATTCCATGCATCTTGATACTATTTTGTCTCCTTCGAAGAGATCCATTGGTTGTCATCGCATCATCATGCTTGGTATTCATGCTTTGTTGAGTCAATGCTTCCAATTCATTCATTGTGCCACCATATGTTCAAGGGAAGTCAATCTCTACATTTTCACCCTTGTGTCAGTTCACCATCATTTGATCCATCACTATTCATCATTATCCTTATTTGTTTTGTGTTGATGATGGGGGATACATCATGGCCCTCCTTCAACAAGTCTATTTCCATCGACATCAACACGTTATCCAGGTGCTGAAATTTTAACCCAATGTACCTTGATCCGTATACTAAATATCCTCCAAGTCGTTCCTTCTGAAACATTATAGAAAAAAAATTATAGCAAAAAATCCAAGGTGTCTCAGATGTAGCAGCGAAACCCCAAGACCTTGAGCTCTGATACCATATGTTAAGAACCAAATATCAATATAGCATAGAAAAACCTCAGAATAAGTACTCAACGCCTTGAAAAAGAGAGAAATTCAGATAATAAGCCTCTTCGAGGGGGCAGCCTCCTTATGCCCACATAAATGTACAATTCCAAGATGATTCTAAATGAAAATGTCTCATTGGTATATATAGGAGACTAGGAGGTATAATTACAACTAATGGAATAAAGCTGAAATAAATAAAATAGCATTACTAATGTAATATGCCCCAATTAAAGGGGTAATGAGCCAATATTAGGGCTTAACATAATTAGACTTTGAAACTAGTTAGTACCTTGGAGCATGCATGCCTCAATGGTAGGTTTCCTCGTTGTCAACAATTGGTTTACATCATTGACCTATGATCGATTGATTCCACCGAGTGTTCGACTTCAGATCATCTATTCACATTTGATGGAATGTACTCAGAGTACCTTGGGATTCATTTTCATCATTGGTGTTTTCCCTTGCACTTGTTAACGGTATACATCATTGACCGGTAATCAAGTGGTTTCTACCATATTCGATGCCAAGAAATTTATTCACATGGATGAATTCATACTATTTGGGATCGGGATTGAAGACCCTGGGAGCGACTTTTCAATAAGCACTCAGTTTTTAATTTGCCTTCCCCAGGCTGCGATGGATATTATGTAGTTGTGATATATATTGTGACATAGATCCACATTGTATTAGTTTGTGGCTATGTTATGTCATGTTGTAGCTCCACTATGTACAATCTCGTGACTACATTTTGATTGAGTCATGGAGATATGGATCCGCATTGTATGTTCGGTGGCCATGCTTTATTTTCATATTATTCTGAGTATGGGTATGACTACCTCGAGGATGATATATGTATATTGATGGATGTTTACTTGCTTTTCCAATAGGTCTTCTGACTTCAGTCCCTTGATTCCAGAACATTAAAAAGTATTTTGACTATCGCTTTCTACTCTGATCTCACACTTTGAGGGGCATCTGTTATACATCATTTTGTCACACTTTTCTAAGTGTCGCATTGCACTTTGCTAAGTGTCGCAAGTGTCGCACTTCACTCTTCTTAGTGACGTTAGTGTCGCAAATTCCATGGTCCATTCTACTAAGTGTCGTACCTTATTTGTCACAATTTCCTAAGTGTTTCCACTTCAACACCATGCATGAATGATCTATTAAATCCCCTTGATCATCAAAAAGAAGAAGACACCTTTAAACCCCAACAAGTAAGCCCTTTTTCACTCAATCCTAGCTCTATTTGATCATGGTCGCTCCCATTTTCACTCAGGGGAAGCGACCATCACCCTTTGGATGCCCTGCTTTCCACTCTGGGGGAGTGACCAAGTCATTTTGTCTGCCCTTCTAGTGGAGCGACCATATTGATTTGGTCAAATCCCATGAATCTAGGGACATCTTTCGAGGACTTTCTAGATGGTTCTTGGTTTTTTTTCTTATTTTCATCAAGATATGATTCAAGTCTCTTTCTATCCTATCTTGGGAGAAAAAATAACCATGAAGATAACTCATCCCTTACCAAGATCTATTATTTTCTCAACCAAGTCCCTAATTTATCCTAAGTGATTGAGCTCCTATGAATCTATATAACCAGACTATTTTTGAGTGAGAAGGGGCATGGGAAAAGAAGTATACCAAACTTATGATATTTTCAAGGAGTGCCAAACCTTTTTTTATCTGAAGAAGTTGAGTTGGATTCATGTTCAAGGGTTGAATAAAGAATCTTGGAGGATTGCAACATCATCAGGTTGTAAACTTCTTACTTTTCGTTAATACAAGAACTTGGCCTATTTCTCTTAGACTTTCTTGTTCATTTCTAGTTATCAACTGGTAGGGTTGTTATTACCTAATCATATATAGTAGTAGGAGGAGATTTATTTGTTCTTGCAGGTTTGAATTTGTGAGGGAGTTTCTTGGATTGGAGCTCAACCATTGAAGCGGCGAGGACAAACGTCAAAAATCAGGTGTACATACTTTCTATCCTTCTCTCTCAACCCTCCCACAAGAAAATAGAATAGTTAGTTAAGAGGATGTTAGTGTCCATTTGGTAGAGGTTGTCTCACTTGTAGGAAACCCAAGTGAGGGGAACTCAACTTGTCTGCAAGGGGAGAATTATCACCACAGTACTCCAAGGAGAAGGTAGAGAAAGAATTTCCTCACCTCATTTAGTAAATCTTTTGGGGACCAAAAGTCTCCCTAAATGAGGAGGTATGATCCAAATTGGATCATTTTATTGTTTGTCATCTATCTTGATCCTTTTAGAGTGGAAAAAATTGGAGTAATCAACTTGCATGGCCATTTTAGTGGCAGGTTCGAGTTTGGAAAATTGGCCTCACCTCATTTAGTAAATCTTTTGGGGACCAAAAGTCTCCCTAAATGAGGAGGTATGATCCAAATTGGATCATTATATTGTTTGTCATCTATTTTGATCCTTTTAGAGTGGAAAAAGTTGGAGTAATCAACTTGCATGGCCATTTTAGTGGCAGGTTCGAGTTTGGAAAATTGGGGTGTGGAAACTTATGGGGCCATTTTGAGGCATCAAACAACATTTTTTGGAGTTAAAACTTTCCTTACGTAGCTTGGACCTTGTGACATTCTGCACATCGAGAGCTTTCCAACGGTGCAAAAATCACGTCAATCAGAGCTCGTATGCAAAAGTTATTCCTCCTGCAAGTTGACCTATCCTGTTGAACACCATGGTACGAGAGGATGCCATGTCAACCCTCGTTACTCACGCATATGGGGATAACCATGTATGTAATTTCAATAATATTCTAGAAGATCCAAAACCCTATCATAATTTAGGGTTGAGGAAGTCAAAAACCTACCCCTAGATGGCTATCAGGCTATGTTAAATACTGGGCCACTAGGAGGAGAAGGGGTTCCATTATTTTGCATTGTATCTTGTTCCATAGCTTAGCAGAACATTTGAGAGTGGTATTCTATGAATAAAAAATGAGGAGAAATTTTGTAGCAACCATATAGGCCACAGGTTAAAGGCAACTCCTCGGAGAGTGCCTCTTTCTTTGTACTTGCATCATTTCTATACCAAAGAAAAGAGAGCAGAGAAACCTCACCTTCTAGCTGGGTTTTCTCTTGTATTGGGTTTCCCGGGTCATATCTTGTGTATTTGTGGATCGTGTGAATGTATTTTATTGTTCTATATTTTCCACATTTGATCTATTTCATGCATTAAGTAGAAAATCGGTAACTAAATATTTTGGAGATCTAAAGGAAAATTAACCTTAATTGTAAAGATTTCAGTATTTTATTAGATTTGTTGTGACGAACTGTTTCAGTGGAATAACCCCGACAGTTTATAGATCACACAGTAAATTTTTCCCATCTTTTTCTTTAATATAAAACGCCACTATCTATATTACCAACCTAAATCCATCTTAACTTCGAATTTATCAAGTGCCAAGAGAGATCGAATCTCTTCAAGTATAAAATTTGAGGAAATGTTTACACCTCAAGAGATTTAATCCCTCTCAATCTTTAATAAATCCAAAATTAATATGAATCCAAACTAGTTTTTATTTTAAATATCAACAAACTTTATTTTATTTTATTTAGGTGAATCAACATTTTTTTATATCAATTAATTTTTCTTAGTCGACTTGCGCCAACATTCCCCACATTATGTTACGTTACATTAGAACATCTATATTACACTAGACTATAAAGTAAATTTTGAACATTTACATCACACTCGACTATAAAGTAATTTTTTTGGTAACATGTATGAATGTTACCCACATTACAACATCTATATTATAACATTTTACTATAAAATGCCACTTGACGCAATAATATAGAAATTTATGAAACATTTTATTAAAAAAAATATTTGGAGGGGTTGATTGTCGACCTAAGGGTCCACCACCCTCCTTTCCCAACACGGAAATGATTAATTCTCACTTCGACATAGATGTGGACTCTGTTCACTAACATGCGTTCAATCCGTGGAGTATGTTCGTTAACATGCTTTCGATTGAGAGGAGTGTACACCTCTATTTCTACTGTTTCCATCTGCTCCCATTAATAATACTCTAAATTTGGTTTTGTGATTTAAATATGAAATCCATATTTTAATGGTAAACCTAACAAAAATTTGACGGGATTTCTAACTATTAAATGTCAGTTGTCATTTTGGGAAAA
>JZKD02S1638211.1:567129-579614 GCA_000966675.3 Picea glauca
CGACCGACATTTGTTTCCACTTCTTGCTCCTGTAACAACTTCATCATCGACAATCCCAATGCAGTAGGAAAGATATCTTATGTACCATAAACGATCTGGAAAGGAGATGTGGCAAATCTTGTTCCATGATGTCAATCCTTTCAGTGGTCATTATGAACCACTATTGTATAGAAAATTATCCGTATGCAATCTTGGAGGACCTCATATTTACTTGTCCCTAATTTGCAAAGACCTTGAATCACAATGGAAACAGATTATGCATCGTATACACTTCAATGGCTTGCAGATAGCAACAATTGTTGCATCTAATTTTGGAGATAGTATGTTCAATGCAATTTGTTATTTGGTAGCAATAGAGTTCGATGTGCAGTCGTTGTGGCTTTACACTGTACAATCATTTTGCAATGCAATTATAGGCGACAACCAACAGGCTTTTAGTTGCTTGCATCAACACCTTTCTCCATATCTCCTAGAAAATATGTCGACAATTGGAAGTTGGCAAGAATACCTTGTAAACATGGCACTGCCATATGAAAAAGGAAATGTAGAGGGTGGAAGATTATGTTTGCAATGACTATCTATCATATTCAAAGTAAATATACAAGTCTGGTTGGCCCTGCCAGATGACATTGTCCATTCCTAGACTATTGATTCAAATTACGATCGAACAATTGACATCATCTCATTTAAAATGGATACGACACATATCCATTATCAACCTTTGATAGGAAATACCACTGGTTCAGGATCCATTTTCCATGCCACCCAAACCGCATTGAATATGCATGTGTGTAGCATGCTATTTAATGAGAATGAAACTCGTCCCAGTTGCGATGAGGCCATAAGGGGCTTAAACAAAAAACGTAGACTAACTAATCACAACTTGAAAAAGGTCATACGTGAAATTCATCCCAGTGGTGATGAGGCCATACAGGGCTTAAACAAAAAATGTAAACTAACTTATCACAACTTGAAAAAGGTCATATGTGAGAGAAAACAATACATTTGTAGTATAGGAAATATTGTCGGTTCAGGGTCCAGTGTCAATGCCAACCAAACTACATCGAATCTGCATAAGCGTCGCATGTTATTTAATCAGAGTGAAACTCATCCCAGTTTCAATAAACGTAGACTAAGTTATCACAACTTGAAAAAGGTCATATGTGAGAGAAAAAAATACATTACTACGCTTCCTTATAGAAATAAAATGACATATCACAACCTAAAAACAATTGTTCGTGCACAACACAACATAAACAGGTACTATCACATAGCCCACAATGGTCATGGCACTGTCTGAGAGGGGAAAATCACATTTCGTAGGCTAGAACCAACACCATGCACTGCTACCAATGAAAACCAACAAACACTTTCTATGCATACTTCCCTACGGAAGAAATATGCAAGACAAACATATATGAAACAAATCAAAGACACTCCCTCCATTGCATGTGAAATTTGCGATCAATTGAATTTCGCAAAAAACACTAAGTCTTTCACGCCTTATTTGGAAGCAGAATACCTTTTCTTGACACTAAATGATAAAACATTTTCCAATGGAAAAATTTGCCTTCCATGCAAACGGTCGCTTGAAAATGGAAAACTTCCACAATTTGCAACCCCTGACCAAATAATATGTAATACACCACTGCCAGACGTAAGTGCACTTACAGAACTTGAAGAGAGACTTGTTTCTCTGCGAATTGCATTTGCACAAATCAAACCCTGGGGCTATAAACGACCCCAAATGGGCTTAACAAGATCAATTATTAATGTTCCTATCCAACTAGATGTTGTGCAAAAATCCTTTCCACAATTCATTAGTGATACAATGACAATTGTTGTGGCTCTCAAAATACGCTTGCAATACAAAAATGCATATCAAACAGGTAAAGTGTGTGTGCATGTTCTCATGAAAGCATTAAAAGAATTATTTTATAGGGCCCTGTACAAAGCATAGAAAAATTGTATAAATGAGAACTAGAACAATGTTTTTGGAGAAGAGGATGACGGCTCTGCACAGACTCTCGAAATTGCTAGTGAATTTGATACAAGTGATTAATCGGAGAATGAAACACATGCTGAGACATCGGTACATAGATTTACTGATTCACAACGCATTCGTGACTTGCAAGACAAGATTGTTGAAATTACACCTGTTGAGGGGAAACGTCCACTTGAAATATTCAAGGACACATTTGCTGAAGAAATGAACTTCCCAACATTGTTCTATGGAGATCCACGTCCCAGTGACATTACAGAACGATTCAGTTAACATAAAATAGTTCGATGAGAGTTTCTACATTCAAGCTGTGACTTCTCTTGTCACATAACAAATTTGTTTTTTAAAACAATGTGCATAATAATAGAGCAAGTGTTGTCTTGCATGTGGGTGCAAATAAGAAAAGGCCAATTACAAAGAAGAAATTTGTTGGCCAAGGATGTCAAGTACAAAGTAAACCTAGAAAAAATCCTGAAATATGATATTGGATACATAGATTTCAAAAACATTCACATCTCTCCTGACTATTTGCAACAAAACACGAATTTTTTTTTGCAATGATCCGACAATTGGGACCACCAACATTTTTCATCACATTTACAAGTGCAGAGCATTGTTGGGATCCATTGGTGGTTGTGTTATCTGACTTGCATAGGAACATGAAACGTAAAAAACAAACTGATACATTGGAAAATAATGACATTGACTACCTCATAAGAAAAGACCTAGTGAGATGTAATCTCTACTATATACATAGAATAAATGCTTTGAGACAATTGATATGCCATGATGAAACATTTTTCGGAAAAATATCAGACTACTTTTTTGTGACTGAATTCCAGAATAGGGGGAATGAGCATGACCATACACAATTGTGAATAGAGGGTGCACCGGTCTATGGAGATGAAAACAATTCACAGATTGAATAGTTTGTGGACAAATACATAACATGCAACACAGATCATTTGGATCCATAACTTGCCAAAGTCCATAGACATTATCATACAAAAAGTTGTAAAAAACAAAAAAACTCACATTGCAGATACAACTTCCTCATGCCGCCAATGAGAACAACAAGAATCATAGAGCCACTTAGTTTAGAGGACAATGTTTTCGTTGAGAAATCTAAATCATTGTTCGCATTTCTAGAACAACGAGAGTTTGATGAGTTGATGAGATTCAATGACTTCTTGACAGAGCTAAATGTAACAGAAGATGAGTATATCCAAGCCATACAATGTATGCTTAAACAACCAACAGTTTTCCTTAAATGAAACTTTCCCATATTTGGAACAATAGTTTCTCCAAGGACATGCCAGTTATGTGGAATGCAAATACAGATGCATAGTACGTCCTCAATGCATATGTTGCAGCATCGTATTGTACCTCGTATATGACAAAGGTTGACAAATCTATGACAAGTGCATTCATAAGAATATGCAAAGAACATGAAAGAATTCATATTGATGCTATACAAATGATATGTAGCTTGGTAATACATTACTTAATCTTCAACAAATGTCTGCTCAACAAGCAGTCCAAATTACACTTTCCCTGCCCCTCAATTGTAGTTCAAGAAAATGTGTCTTCATAAACACATCTCCACTTGAGAAACACACGTTTGTGCTTAAACCATCGTCTTTGCTAGAAAAAGAACCTGGCAATTCATAGGATGTTCTATGTCTCTCTATTATTGATTATTAGCTCCAGCATCCATCTCCTATCAAGCATATCTTCTTAGCAGAATTCGTATCATATTACAAAAAAAATGGTGCACCCATATCAAAAAGAAAAAAAACCTTTGTGATACAGTTTGTCAAATACAACAAACATACTGACTATGAAAACTATTGTAGAGAAAAACTACTTTTATATGTTCCATTCAATGAAAACGAAAACACATTAAAACATAACTTCCCTACATGGGAAGCTGCGTATGTTGCCTTTGAGACTATAGTGCAAATCAATGAATCTAGATTTACTTACAATGTTAATCCAACATGGGGTGATCTAGAAAGTGTAGTTAATGAACTAGAAAACCCTGACAATATTGATGAGACATTCAAAAACCGAAAAACAACCAGAACTCCCTGCGAGCCCTATGACTTGCAAGTAGATTTGCCTTGTCCTCGGGCAAGAAGCATTGAAAAATGTATCAATCTTGGTTTTCAAGTCATAAAACATCATTTCCTTATTGAAAATAATGAATACCATAGAATCAGATGTCTGTTAAATCAAGAACAACAAACAATTCTAAAGGACATTGCGCTTAAAAAACGCTTGAGCATGCACACTCTTGTGCACTTGTTCCTTACAGGCGGAGAAGGAACAGGTAAGACATTCAAAATGAAAGCACTATTTCAAATTCTTATACGAATCTATGATTCAAACAATTCCTCTAATCCTATGAAACAAAAGGGCCTAATAGTTGCATACACAAGAAAAGTTGCATATAATGCAGGTGGAACAACAGTTCACTCTACATTTTTTATGCCTTTTAACAAGTCACAGTTTCTTCCACTCAACAAGGAAATGTTAGATACCTTGTCTAAGATTTATGACGAACTGCAACTTGTCTTTATAGATGAGGCATCTTTGATTGGAATTTATTTCTTGTATTCCATTGACAACCGACTAAGAAGCATAAAACATGTGCACACAAAATACTTTGGAAACATTGACATGATATTTTGTGGGGATCTTTACTAGGCACAACCCATCCAAGATTCTTTGATATTTGAACAACCTACGGTTAACATGCAAACAATAACGCATGACTTCTGGAGAGGCAATATTAAATGCTTTGAATTGCATACTACAATGCGTCAGGCAAATGAAACATTTATTGCAATTCTGAATAGAATGCGGACAAACAGCCAAACACATGATGACTTAACATATATCAATTTGAGGTGCTTGCAACCTACACCAACAGACCCAACCTTCCCTAACATGTTCTACACAAATATGTATGTTGAAATGCATAACAAGTACATGCTATGGCTCATGCCTGACAATGATATCATCATCAATTCAATTGACCTGGAAGAAGACAACCATGGAAATGTGCCACGTCATGAACATACAACCACTTTACCTTTGCAACTTGTCCTGAAATTAGACATGTTGGTTGAAA
Source organism: Picea glauca (assembly GCA_000966675.3). Taxonomy (NCBI): domain Eukaryota; kingdom Viridiplantae; phylum Streptophyta; class Pinopsida; order Pinales; family Pinaceae; genus Picea; species Picea glauca. The sequence goes on from JZKD02S1638211.1 coordinate 572,268, forward strand.
TATATGCCTGCAACTATAATTCACATGATGGCTTGGTCAATGGTGCAGATGGAATACTCAAAGGATATACCAAAACATAAAAACTTGATGTCCTCTGGATTAAGTTCCATGAACCGCAAATAGGCAAGCGATAAGAAAAAAAGTTGGCTTATCTATATAATTCAAACACTGCAAGCAATTGGACACCTATCTTGCAAATACCAAAGCCAGTATTGACATCAGCAAATACAGGTCAACTGAAGATTCAAAAACAGTTTCCAATTAAACTTGCATGTGCACATACAGTCCACAGATCGCAAGGACTAACACTTGATAGTGTTGCATTTTAGCCTGCTGGAATTCAAATACATGGAATTGTGTACACAACACTGTCTCGTGTCAAAAGTATAGACTCCTTGTATTTACTAAGTCCTCTTACAAAAGATAACTTCAAAGTCAAACATAAAGTTGATATTGAAATGCAACGCCTCAGGACTACTGCAAAGTGGCATCTGCAGTATGCTTACCAATCCATACAAACAAACTCATCTCTATCAATTCTCTGGCTTAACAGGCGCAACTTACATGCACACATGGATGATATACTCAATGACTATGACACAATGCAATCCGATATTTTGTGCTTACAGGAAACATACATGACATTATGCATGCAAAACAAACAATTTTCAAACAATTTTCAAATCACAATTGCATATCAAGTTACATTACACATGGGGTGATGATATTGGTGAAAAAACATGTAACAATTTTGGAGCATATACATTTCAAAGAAAATAATGTTGAGATGGTGCTTGCAAAAGTATTTTTCCATGGATCAGAAATTGCAATACTGAATCTGTATGCTTCTCCCCATGCAACATTCTCCAATATACTAAATGTTCTTTCCAATGCATTAGACCATTTGCATCTGAATGAAACCATTGTCATTGTAGGAGACTTCAATATTGACATGCTACAAAATAATGCCAGAACAAAAGAATTGGAAAACTACATGTGCAAATACAGTCTCCACTTTCTTTTGAACAACACAAGCCATGTACAAAATGCGCTTATTGACCATGTATGGTCGAATGTGCCCATTTCTCAATACACCATCTTTATCTTAAACACATATTGGTCTGATCACGATACAAATGGTATTGCACTTGAATTATGAGATATACATCAAACATATTGCAAAATCATATTTCTATGTTTCAAAGCATATCTGTCTAGCTTGTTGCGGAAAACCAAATTATCTAACTTCTTAGTTTTCCTTGGTTTGTACACATACTGGTCTGATCACCATACAATTGGTATTGCACTTGAATTATGAAATATGCATCAAACATATTGCAAAATCACATTTCTATGCTTCAAAGCATGTATGTCTATCTTTCTATGCTTCAAAGCATATCTATCTATCTTGTTGCAAAAAATTGAGATATCCAACTTCTTAGTTTTCCCTTCTTTGTAATTGATTTTGGGCACAGATTTATTTTACAAAACAATTTTATATATACACAAACATGGATGAAAAAAAAAAACGGTACATTCTTCTAACATTATTTGTTACTCTATTTCTTTTATTCTATTTTATTTAGTCTATGTACATATTACTTGCTTTTTTCTTTACATGTTAACTTATGTTCATGTACATTTTGTTTTGTACTTTTTTTCATAGAAACAAACAGGAAAACTAGACACAACAAAAAACTCTTAACCAGAAATGTAGAAGAATCCATGAAAAGGTGCATATTTCTACCCGTGTTTCATATCCAATAGTTTTTCATTTACTTTGTCTATATTTATTGCACTTGTTTGTAGCTCTGTTTTTTTTCTACTTGGATACTCCATATCTTCCTGTACATTGACTTGTCTTCATGTCAATTATGTTTTCTGTGTTGTTATCTTTAACTAAATAAATTTGTACTCCATCTTTTTGTTCACGTGTTCCTATGTAGCAATTTGCTTTCATGTCCATTGTATTCTCTGTATTTCTACATTGAAACAAGAACACAGTGATTGGGCACAAGGATGGAGCCTTATGTGTCATATCTGAAAAAGTTGGAGTCCAATGTGTTGTAGCAAATACAATGCATATGCCTGAGACTAAGAGGTATGGTTACAAAAAACTCCGATCTGCATACGTTGTCCAAGTTGTCCAATTTAGTTTTAAAAAATTAGTTATTTCATTTGTTTGGCAAGTGGAGACAAGAATTTAATTTCAAAAATTATTCACTAATGTAATTTATTTTATTTGTACACAAGCATGGAATGAGGAAGCGGTCAGTCAGACTCATGATAAATTATAGCATTATATAAATTACTGTAAATTTTGGTAAAATGTTATAATATTCTATAAATTACTAAATCTCTTGTTGCGGTCGGTCAGACTCGTAATACATAAGCATGGCTATAAATGTGAACCCGCGAGTCCGCCAACTTGCGCACCGTGTCACATCTATTTTATACTATATTTCTATTTTATTTACTCTATATACATATTCCTTTCTTTTTTCTTTACATGTCAACTTATGTTCATGTCCATTTTGTTTTGTATATTTTTTCATAGAAACAAACAGGAAAACTGGACATAGCAAAGAACTCTCAACCAAAAATGTAGAAGAATCCATGCAAAGGTGCATATTTCTACCCATGTTCCATATCCAATAGTTTTTCGTTTACTCTGTCTGTATTTGTTGCATTGGTTTGCAACTCTATTTTTTTTCTCCTTGGATACTCCATATCTTCCTGTACATTAACTTGTCTTCATGTCAATTCTATTTTCAGTGCTGCTATCTTGAAATAAATAAATTTGTACTCCATCTTTTTTTTCATGTGTTCCTACATAGCAACTTGCTTTCATGTCCATTGTATTCTTTGTATTTCTACATTGAAACAAGAACACAATAATTGGGCACAAGGATGGAGCCTTATGTGCCACATCTAAAAAAGTTGGAGTGTAATGTGCCACAACAAATGCAATGTGTATTCTTGAGAACAAGAGGTATGATTACAAAAAACTTCGATATGCATACGTTGTCCAATTTGTCCAGCTATATGTTTTTCCCATAGTTGATGTGTTTCTATCGCTTGATAATTATCACACTAACTGTTGTTCTATGAGGCATACAGTTCTTTCCTCCCTTTTTTTTCCTCTGCTATACTTATCCGTTCTTCCTTTTCTTCTTCCCCTCTATTATCCATTTATGATTATATACTTAGTCCCATGTCTATGCTCGTGGGTTCCCAAGAGGCAGATTGACAAAATCCATGTCCATCTATATCTTGAAATCACGAGCCCGATCGACCGTCATTCGTTTTCATAGTTCGTGAATTTTATGGCCACGAGTTCCTGCGTAAGCCCCATCGAACTCTCATGCCCCATGTTTGCGGTATACATCTTGCACCTGAAACTTTGGTGATCTACAATTCGACCCTGGATTCGAACCCCAGGCCTTAGTCTACCTACGATGACTCTATCTGAATTCTTGCATATAAAATGTGACAAGTCATATATTTTGTCTATTTCTTGTTGAGATAGATATAAACAACATTTCTTTTATCTTGAACCAAGGTCTGTTGAGCTCCAGCTATATTCCATGGCTGAAAATATTTTTCCCATAGTTGATATTTTCCCAGTTCATTTCCACACTTAGCCAAGTCATATATTTTGTTTATTGCTTGCATATATTTTATCAGCTTTGAAAAGATTGGCATTAAAAGGTGAAAAGGCCGAGGACATCTCCCATTAAAACACATTGAACCAAGATTTACTGGAGATTATATTATGATGTTGCAATGTCCATTTTAAATACAATGAGGAGCAAAGGAACGTTCTCATCACCTATTGTTGCAGCTCGACAACATTTCTGTGGAGATATGTTGAATATTTTCGTGTGCGAGGACCAGAGTTTTCAGTGGTCCATAGCTTATGAATATTACTCGTCCACTTCTTCCCAGAAGAAATTTATCTCGACATCTGAAATTACAGCAGTAGATTGTGTCCCCGGTTTTTTTTTACTTTAAGGACTTGGTCATGTGTTGTGTCGAGAACTATATTCCGAACCAACAGATTATCCTAATGGGAAACCATTCCCAAGTCCCCCTATCGCCTCAAGTATTTCGAAGGATGTTAATACTTCCCAACCCAACACCTACTTTCAAGGGCGATAATTGCAACCAGTTCTTAAAGAAGCATGGTAATGAATTAGACCTCTTGTCGAAGTTCTTACAGGACCTAGCGCGTGCTCCCCAAGACATAGCTATATTACAGGTTAGTGCATTTAAATACCTTTTTCGGAAAAATGCATGGCTTTTCACGAGGATAACGAGATAAGAAAGTGCAGTCGACATCTCTCGGATGATTCTGTATATTTTATATTTTACGGTCAAGGAACAAGCCATCTTCCATTGTGTAAAGTTGATTTCCATTGAAATCTCTTCCCAGTTATTGCAATACAGAAAGCAGAATAAATTTTTTATGTCATCTTATTTAATTTTCGTTGTGGCGAATTGTTATCCATTTCCTGGACTATCTATGTGTAAGAAATTGAACTCTAAATTTGACCCAGTAACATTCTCGTACCATATATTATGGAGACACGACACTTGCCTTATTTTTATAAAGTCTTTAGTGATTTTGTTTCATTTTTTAAAGCATTGATATTTGGAAAGTATTGTCCTCGGTTGTCTGGCTAGCTGACAATTTTCCTCAATAGGAAGGGTACACTAGAAGAAATTCATAACTATAATGTTATAAGGATTTTTGGGTCTAAACAAAATCCTTCCTTCCTTCCATGTCACATATCTAGTACAATGTTGTTTGTTGGAATAGCAAGGGAGTACATCTACTGGTTGCATTTTTCCATAAAAAAAAAAAGTCAATTCATCTATCTGCCTTAGAAAGTCGTGGATTTCATGGTCAGGAAACACTTCAACAGTTCTTTCATTGACACTATCCCGAATGAACTCAGTGCCAGTACCAATGATTCGCACAAGAAGAACCGAAAAGGCTCAGGTGAAAAAAGTACCCAATCCCCGAGCGCCACACCCAAGAACACAAGATATCGTAGCAGTACTCCAACGGCCTACCCAAGTAACAAAGTCACACACAGTTCTTCAAGCGGAGGAGGAGATAAGAACCCTCCCTCCGGCAAAATTGAAATTTGTCAAAAAATTCCTACGAGCAAAAAACAAAAAACAATAGTCCAAGAACAGGAGGGACCAAGGGGAGAAATTGATATCCACGATCTCTCCCTGGAAGATATGGATCTAGAAATTAACATTGACAAAATGTTCCCTGACAACGACCACCTAGAGAGCACTTCTCTGCACAATCCTGGGATGGAAATAATTGGCATAGATACATTAGACGAAGAAGAGTCTTTTGCATTTCAGAGCGTTGTTTTTTACAGCGAATCCAAAAAAATGATTATTGAAAAGAGAGATGTAAAGAATAAGAAATGGAAATCTCATTCAGAGATCAACCTATGCAACATGCACCCTTCCCAGATCTCTTAGATACACCGAGCAACTGAAGATTCTCTAGACAACTCTATTAATGGCCTTGAAACGGAAAACGTCATGTTAAAGGAGCGAATCAAAGAATTGGAGGCAACTCTAATGCCTCTTCCACTGTTTGCTACTCCTTTGGCAATGGTCTGGCCCACCGCACCTATGCTAAAGTTAAAAGGATCAACAACCCTTCTCACATCGCCCCGAGGCTATGTGGAAAATAATATAAATAGAAGAATGAAATTAATAATAGAATCTTGGGAAATGTCAAAGAATATGGTCTCTTTTGGAACAAGAGAGCATGCTTTCATGAGTATCTGCAAGTAGATCTCAAGAATGATCAAGGTTTCTACCTCGATGTAGTTTTACCATTTGGTGTTAAAGTTACCGATATAATGGAATTCAGAAGAAGACAGGAGGATCTCCCTTCCTTGGATCAAATGGGCTAGCTAAACACGTGCTGGAAAGAAACGGTAAAGAACCTGAATGGTATCATTCAAGAATGTAGCCAAACCATATCTAGAAGAGACAAACTATTCAAGAAGCTAACTGAGATAGATCTAGCTTCCAACGCCGATGAAGTCCAGGACCCAAAATTGATATTCAACTCGTTTTTTTTAACTAAACAAGCATTTGATGATCAAGTTCATATCCATAAAAGACTGTCATTTGAAAATTTCTATGGCATTCTTGAATATGGTCAAGATGACATGAAAACCTGGCTAGTTGGTTATGCGATTAAAAACCAAGATATTCAAAAATCATTGCACAACTTGTCTATTGATCTAAGCGACTTGGAAAGTGAATTCTTCAATATAAAAATCTGACATGAAATGAACGTGGCGCCCATGAGGAGCTACATCGAAGAATGGTTCAAAAAGGTTGTCGACCAGATTACCAATGAAGGTCAAAGCCGAGGAAAGACATAAAAGGACATCAGCGAGAAAATGACAAGGCATAGGACACCATCATAGTAATTTGATGTTGATTGCATTCTTTTGTACTCATCTGCTTACTCTGACAAATCTTTAACCGAGATCTGACAATTTTCTCTTTCTTCTTTCCAGGTTTTGTTGTTTTCCATCGTCGTCTTTCTTCTTTCTACAAACTTCATTCTTGTTCATCTTTGCTTTGTAGTCCGTGACAATCCCAATCTGAGTCATTCTGGAAAATGTATTTTTATTTCACATAATATGTATTGAACTATATATTTTTTTACATCTTCGAAGACAACGATTTTTGGAAAATATTCTCAAATGTATTTTGTGACCTAGTTTGTCTGAATATAAATATTTGAGGTTGTTCTATAGTGATCTTTAATGTTTGGTGTTGTTATTTGAAATTTGTATTTCTTCTTAAAATTAACTCATTTCCCTGTACATGTTCCTGTTCTATATTGTGCATAAATTGCAGCTTCCTATATTTCAGAATATTCATCGATATACAAAATGTAAAGTCATATTTTTTTTTCTTTATTGCTTGTGGGTTTGAGCAAAAATTGCGAGCCCAAAACACCATCCAAATTCAAACATGGTTTACATTTGGACCACAAGTAATCTATTAAGATACACTAATATGAATACATTTTAAATAAACAAAAACAAAATCCCTTTAAACTTGACCCTGACTTTCTCGGGCCCCTGGATTTCCCGTAGGTTGACCGGTTAGCGGACTTCCAAACCACTGTCCCTTTCAAAACTTAGCCAATTATCTCACCGTGGCGTCCCAACTTAGTGTTAATGTTTTATGCTGATATTATAGTTCTTTGCATTTCATAAGATAAGAGCATAATATAAACAAGATCACTGAGAAATACACATCCACAATAGACACAGCATTTATCCT
>JZKD02S1638211.1:623783-651425 GCA_000966675.3 Picea glauca
AGATCTACGCGCACCTCACCAGACCTTCCTTCCCCGAGCTAGGTTACAACACAAAGCCTCTTTACAGTCACTTGCACTTAGCCCTGCAAGTTCTCATGCACACAATATGCACAGAGATAACTTAATCACATAGATCCAACTACTTACATCACTTTCACTCAACACAATATAACAATTAGCACCACGTCTCTCTTAAACTAGTGTTATATTTCTTACATCGTCTAGCTTTCTATTTATACATTACAGATGGGGCCAAGGCATGGGTAAACCCATGGGCCGACATCCCATACCCATTACATAAAACCTAAACCCAAAAATGCCCTAAGAAGGGTTCGAGATCTCGCGATCTCTGCTTTGCCTTGTGCTCCACCTTCGACCAATTTGTCGAAGTCCCAAAATTGGTCAAATGTGACCAAGGTTCTCTAAAACTTTGTCAAGGGCCAATAGGCCCCCAACACTCACCTGTGACTCATCTTGAGTCACTCTAGTCTGGGTAACTCTACCTCAAATGCCTCGAGCTTGGCTCGGGCTGCTTCGACCTGTTTCTTTGCCAGAGCCTCCTGCTCGACGAACTCTTCAATAACTTTCTCCATCACAGGTTCTTCCATGCGTTGTTCCACTGTGGTGACCACTTGTTCCAGTTCTGCACCTCGTCCTTCAATTTCCTCAAAAAGTATGCAAGTTTCATCCTGCACTAGCTGGAGTCACTGAGTCACTTCCATGACCTTAATCTAGATGGCATGGAACTACTATTGAACCATGCGTTGTTCCTGGGATCGTTTCATCCTCTCGACCACTGGTAGTGGCTTCAACTGCCCTTGCACCGTTGTTTCTTGTTGCTTGGCCTCCTGAAGATGTGACTCTAGTGTCCTTAGTTCAAAGTCCTCTGCAAGTTGCTCGTAAGTCTGCTCACTTCAAGAGCTGAGTTGTTTACATTTTAATGCCAATGCCTTGATTCTATGGACTGCGCTTTGGGCAATTTCTTCTCTCTGGTCTCTCACTTCCTACAGAGTGCTTAACACTGCTTGTAACTCCAGTTCTGCTATCCTCTGTTGGAGCTGCTGAATGGATTCAACAAGCTTCCCTACTTGGATTTCCATTGGGTCTTCTTCCATATGTTCTAAGCCCGTCACAGAGAGAAGTGCTCTAGTGACTACTTCTTTAACTACAATATTCTCTGCGAGCAACTATTCCTTCTCCTTCTGGATCTGCGCTCTATCCTCTGCAAACTTGGATTGGATGTTGTATTTTTCCTGTTGTGCAACCCGACGTTGTTCTATGGCTTCCTCTTTTGCTTGCTTTAAGGCCTCTGTGGCATGTTCTTTTTATTCCTCAACACGACGAAGGTGAGATTCGGTCGCATTTGCTATTCGGCGTAGCTAGGCATGCCCATCTCCCAACTCTGTTCCTTCTGATGACATGGGCGTAGTAGACACTGCACGGCTTGAGTAGAGGGCTTGTTGTACCCCTTTCAACTCTACTTCAATTCTTTCATACATGGTCTCTTGTTTGGCTTCATTGCGCTGTAAGATGTCTTCTGGGGTATCTGAGACAACGACGATGATGGAATCTATGTCATCCATCGTTAGCAGAGTCTGCATCCATGGTTTAGTAGATTTGGACTTCTTCCGCAATGTAGGTTTCATGGGGGAAACTGTTCTTTTCTTAGAGGTCTTAGCTTCGTCAATAGGATCCCCAGGCGATGTTACTTCACCTTGTTTCTGCTTGTCTTATTTTTCTTTGTCCTCTTCTTTGTTTACTTCGTCATCACCTCCCCCTCCAGGTGAGTCTGAAGCAGTCTCTTCTGATGGGTTGTTCAAGTCTTGTACCTCTTCCTTTTTCTTCCTTCTGCTACTGTTGGGTGCATCATACTCTTCATGAGTAACCACAAGATTTTCGATGAGGTCGGGGTCAGACAATTCTGCCTGGTTGAATAGTATAAGGAACTCTACATGCCATTCCTTAGTGATTTCTTCCATGTCCTCCTATGTGAGTTTATAATAACTCTGCAGCTCTTCTTTGTATTCGTCTCTGCATGCAGTGATATAAATAAAATGTCTATCTGCGCGGAACTTCACAAATGGTCTGAACCTGTGCAGGGTGTTCAACATCATTCGAGGGAAAGACTCAATAGCCCTCTTAAACTGTAGGTAGTAGGCATGGAACACCACGTTTGACTACCATTGTTTCACCATGTCGCTTGAATACCAAAGTGTGGTGAACTTCGCAGCTAAGGGTTCTGATGGCTCAATCTTAGGGAAGGTCGCACCTTCGGGCATTTCCCAAGCAATGAAAGCGATGAGGATCAGTATCCAACTGAAGTGGAACTCGTAGCCCTGATCCCGAGCTTCGCAGAAGTATTTCTTTAACTGGTTAACGAGGTAGCTCGCCCAGTTCATTTGTATCCCTTCCACGCATTTTCCCGCTAGTTCAACAATGAACCCCGTGACCTGCGTGGGTCTGTTCTTCCTTACTATATTACCAACGATCAACTTGCAGGCTAGGCACACTATGCCATTCTGAAAGGAGGCTACCTTGTATCTTTGCTTCCCCTTTTCCACATCACCATAGGTATCTTTAATTTTTTGTGCCAGGGCACGATATGCAACCTTCCCTGGATAAAATTCTTGTGGGTCTGGTCCTTGCATGATTAATCTGGTGATCCGATGGTCAACACCAGATCTACAGTGATGCGTCTATCCAGCCATAGATAACCGCCATGGAAGCAATACAATAGAAGTTTAACGCACACGTTAACCTTTTGATGCCTTCCAAAGTGTGGTATCTTCATCATGTTCAGGATAGTGGACCTCGCGATGTCCATAGTCCACGGCTGGGGGATGATATTCGACTTCTTCCCCTTGGTCCTTGTTAAATACTTGTGTGGGGCGAGAATTCCATGGTTCTTGTGATCTCCCAAGTTGAAGTCAATGATCTTCAATGTCATGATTTGTCCTAACTGTGGTCCTACTGCGCGTATACCCTTTGGGAGGTACGCAGTAATCAAGGTGTAGTTGAAGCCCCTCGGGACACTGTCATGGATCACCATGCTAGCCAAAGGTGGGATATAATCAGGAAGGATAGATGGGATGAGATTTGCATTCGCCAAGTCATCATGATGTTTGGTTCATTTCTCTGTCGCAGCTCAGGATGGTCCAGATCCACGAGCAGTCGACAAGGATGCTTGCACCCCTCTCGTCGACAAGGGTTGGAATCCTGTGGACATGACCTTCTTAACCATGAGGTCTATGAGGATCTCTTCGATGAATTTCTCTACTTCGCTGAAGTCACACGACATGCATGCTCGAGATCAGGTATCTCAGGTCGGTGATCAAATACTTGATGTAACAAAATGGGTGGCAGGGTCTCAAGTAGTTATAGCATGAAAGAAAATAGTTCTCTATGGGATCGAATAATCATTGTTTACAAAAGTGTTCTCGATGCAACGCTTGACGGGATAAATAGACAACATCGTAACAGACTCCTCCAATGGGCATGAACGCCTCAATCAATGAAATTCCATTAGTTGTGGCACAGTCCCAATGGTCTAATGGCGATCTTTCATGCCATAAATTTGGTTCGATCCATTTTGGAGTGTCGGGATAACGGTCGATATGCCTCCAACGGTCATATTGATTCGCCGTGGTGAAGTGCCAATATTCGTTGTTCTGATATCCCGACGAATTTCCAGTTCTGCAAACCTTCCTTCTGCGAAGTCCTCCCTGGAAATTCCTGTAACTTTTCTAACTTTACTTTCTTCTTGCTAAGATTTATGGCTTTCTTTCCTGTATTCTGAGTCACTAGTTTCCTCTTTCCATTATTGTTCTTAACTCCTCTTGGCATAGTAACTTCGCACTATTGCGGGTCGTTCAAGGGTTCTGAGGGTAATACTTCTTATCTTTCTGGGGTAGGTGTTCTACTCTCTTGTACAAACACATGTTTCAAGTCTTCCTATGTTCTTTCAATTTCGACATCTAGATCTCTAGTCCTTAGTAGCTTCAACTAGTGCTCTTGTTCTTTCAGTAAGTGCGCTATTTTCCTAGCCATGAAATCTCTTAGTTCTTTCTTTTTCTGTTCTAGATCCTCCTTTTCTTGTTTCATTCATATCTGATCTTTCTCAATCCAGGTTTTTTCTAGCAAAATAGCAAATGGAACATTGTTCTCAAAAAACTTAACGACCTCAAATTCTTCCTCTATCGAAGTTCCATGAGAACTCATAGATGTCTGGGTAAGTCTTCCACATAGGGTTATCATATTTCCTCTAAATAACCCTATTCCTCCTAATGAAGGAACCATAATAGGTTTTCCCAAAATTTCCAAAGTTCTTTCTGTCATGATATTCACCTGTGTTTCTTCATCCAGAACACAGTTTATGTCGAAGTCTCCTATTCTTGTTTCTATGCACTCCTTCTCTTTTAAGATCTTTGATAAGTTGATATCTCTGTGATCATTTAGGGTTTCTTTCATCTGTAATAATACAGTCTCCGATTCTTTCTGGGGTTCTATCATATCCTTAGTTTCTTGGCATGTCTCATGGTTTTCTCGTCTCATATTCATCTTTTCAACTTTAACAATCATTCTAGGGAAATCAAAAAATTCATGGTCCATAGCTTTACAACAAAGATAACTAGGACCTCTACTAGGGCATTCCTTAACAAGATGTCCTGGTCTTCTGCAACTATAGAAAATATTTAATCCTATCTTTCTTTTAAATGACCCCCAACCTTTCCTGTACTGTGCACTGGGATCGCAATAACTAACCTGCAAAAAATTCTTTCTAGGATCCTGCATCTATTTATTAGTCCAAACATTCTTTCTATGCATAGGAATAACATATCTTTCACTATTCTTATCAGATTTACTCATATCCAATCTTCTTTCTTCTAGTTGTGCCCTAGTTTTCAGACTAGGAAAAAATCTATTAGACATATGTAGATCCATTCTTTTAAAACAAAAATTTCCACTTATCTTACCTTTCTCAGAGCACAAAGCTTTAAGATATTACCTCTTTTCTTCAGATCCGATTCCTTTCTTAGCACAGAGCTTCACAGTCAAGTAGAATACTGCACACTAAAGCAACAGATCTATGCACATAGATTTATTTTCTTCAGTTCCCAACAATCACAGTTTCAGGTCCCGACAACTGAACCATTTGTTGGCATAGGGGTAGACCCAGGGTTCAACGCTTCAACACCGTACCAACAAAACCCTAACTACTGGCCCTTTCGGCAACACCTGCGAAGTAGATGAAGTCTCACCCGAGGTAGAGGCAGGGGTGGTTGCAGGACTCAAGTGTATACAACCTAGCTGGGACACAGATCTTTGATTACAACACTTAACATAGCACTTAGCAGTTAACATTCATCAGTATTTAACCCTTATTCACATCGCAGGTTGAAACCCTAGTTACAGATAAACGCAATATTCAACAAGATCTAATACATCCAAGCACTTTAGCATATAGAAATAGATCAGATCTAGCATTCATTCACATTACTAAGCACTAAGATACTATATCAGATGCATCTAACATATATCATTGCACTAAGCATAAATCACATCAATAACATAACAACTATAATGCACAAAGTAACCACAACACATGATATACGTGGTTCACCCCAGTGTGGGGCTACATCCACCAAATCTTCTCTTCTTTATTGTATTCTTTCAATCTTCTACAAGCACAGAGCCACAAGAACCCACTCCCCATAGGACATGAGATCTGTGCGCACCTCGCTAGACCCTCCTTCCCCAAGCTAGGTTACAACACAAAGGCTCTTTACAGTTACTTGCACTTAGCCCTGCAAGTTCGCATGCACACAGTATGCACAAATCTAACTCAATCACATAGATCCAACTACTTACATCACTTGCACTCAGCACAATATAGTACTTAGCACCACATCTCTCTTAGACCTAGTGTTATATTTCTTACATCGTCTAGATTTCTATTTATACATTACAGAGGGGGCCAAGGCATGGGTAAACCCATGGGTCGACATCCCATACCCATTACATAAACCCTAAACCCAAAAATGACCTAAGAAGAGGTCGAGATCCCACGATCTCCGCTTCGCCTTGCGCTCTGCCTTCGACCAGCCTGTCGAAGTCCCAAAATTGGTCAAACATGACCAAGGTTCTCCAAAACTTAGTCAAAGGCCAACAGCTGATGTGGCATCCACTCGTACCATGGTGGTCAACAAGGTAGGTCAACTTGTGAGAGGCATAAATTTTGCATATGAGCTCCTATTGAGGCATGATTTGCACCGTTGGAAATCTCTCAGAGTGTAGAACACCGTGAAGGGTGTGGGTGCAATTTTTAGGCACCGAAAGCCCCAAAAAATTCATTTAATGCCTCAAATGGATCTGGAAGTTTTCAGACCCTAATTTTCCAAACTAGGACCTGACACTAAAATGACCTTGCAAGTTGATTCCTCCAATTTTTTCTACTCTAAAAGAATTAACATAGATGAAAAATAATATAATGATCCAATCCAGATCATGTTCAGTGTTATTCTAAAGAAATGTAAAATTAGTGCCCTATGTGATTTCACGATATGGTTGAATGATCTGTAAATTGTCATGGATATTCCATTAGAATTACAAGTTTATGCAATCTCTTAGTTATATAGTGTTTCACTTAAGATTAAAATGTAATATTACTATATTTATAAATCAAATACTAAAATAATATGAGTCTAGAATAAAAGAAGATAAACCAAGTACCACACTATTCACACATTGAACACAATATTTACGTCGGGAAACACAATATGGGAAAACCCAACGAGAAGGTGATGACTATATTGTGCTCTTTTCTTCTCATATGTGAAATTATTATAGAACAAATTTCCACACCTATGCATTTGTGACATGATCTAAACCTTCCCCTAGCTTGTTAATCAAAATCCCAACTTCCTTCATCAAAGTCACCTAAAAAAATTGACTTTTTTTTTTATATTCGTGGGTTTCATTTATGCAACACGTGGACATTTACACCTTTCTAGCTTGCAGCCCATGGATGCCCTCAAAAAATGTAAAAAATAAAATAATTCCATTTTTTCAGGCGGGGATTTCGATTGGGATCATTTCCCAAACTTCCTAAGCCTGTACCAAACAAAATTAAACCTCCTTGACCTTTTAAGGATCGTATAAATGAACCGTTTATGGAATGGATGAGGAGGAAGAACTAAGGTGCAATATCGTGCTGTATTTTTTTTAGCAAGCTTCCCTAATCCCTTCATTCTCTGAGTAACATCCCATACCTCGAAACTCCGTTTCTAGTGTTCCTTCCTTTCTATATATAACTACAGAGTGTGTTCCTATCCATGTTGAGTTATCCAAGGAATATGCTTACTCTAACACACCCAACCCCTACGGGTGGGGGTATTAGGATTTCCACTTTTCTTAACTATCTCAAATATTCTCTTAGACAGTTCCATGTATTCTTCTCGTCAAGAGCTTCCCAGCGGTTGAAATTTTGCTCAAAACTGAGCGCCAAATCAAAGGTTATGGCCTTCAAAAGTTCTTGGTCTTAGACCTCTATACCATTAACATGTGGCGTCCAGATGTCACCTTGTCACACTTTCCATATGACATGGCAAAAACATTGCACCTATGTCACACCTGTCAATCCTGCCATGGGGAGATTCTGATCCATGCAAGTCGATCGTTGTTATCACTCAGACTCTCTACCAGTACCCTCATCACTCACCTCTGACGGATACAATATTGAAGAATATTCCCTTTTGATGCCATTCATTTGGGGCTAGAATGACTTGAGAAGTTTCACTACTCTGAAAGAAAGGTATCAAGGAATATACCCTCTCCATGATGGACGGGCGTAGATGCAAGTCGCGATCTCCCGAAAGACAGTTGAGATATATTTGAAGTCTAAGGTTCTTTAGCCTTGTTGACCATGCTTGACTCATCCACTGATGGGTGAGTGTCTCCTGTCGCTCTAAATTTAATCCAGTTGCCCCGCTAGAATGCCACATCATCCATGATGTTATGACTGCATTACTTAACTTAGACGAGATTCATGGAAGATCGATGGATATCATGCCATCTTTCCATATCCTGACCTATGGTCGATATCTTCCCTCTATCAGACTCGCGCTCCTAAGCCATCAGAGGATTTCTCCGAAGACAATAAACATTGGGCTAGCTCAACTCACACTCAATCCAGTCACCTAATAAACTACTAACACATGTCTCCTCTTTGACGCTCCCAATCATCTCTCTCCCTTCGGAATTACTAAGTGGGACATGTAATGATAAACGACTGGGGATTCATCCCTCCTGCTTCCAAATCTATGATTCACATTGGCTTGACTTTGAGGTCTTTTCTTCGGAGTTATTCTAACAACACATGAGGTTTCCTTCCAAAGGCCTTACTCTGAAATATTTTGTTTCAAAGTCTCTCGTTCAGAGTCTTTCCTATGACGTTTGAGGGATCTCTCTGAAGCGGTGACTCCAAAAAAACCACCAATCAACTGTCATGATCTCTTCAAATCAATGATTGTTGTTATTCGTTGACCAACACAGGGTTTATAGAATCATAACTATCCATTCTAAGGACTTAGCCATTTTTCGAGTTATGTAAGAATTCAATTTTGACTCTTGAGGACTCTAGACGATTCTGCGACCCTTACGAACTGCAAAACTTAAGGTTAAATCCTCACATGATTGTGTATTCTCTCCACACAGGGAATATATATATATATATATATATATATATATATATAGTATTCTAGCGGGTAGCAGTTTGTATTTATTTGTTTTTGTGATTTAACCTGGAAATAGTAAACATTACACCATAGCTTATCTTACATCATTCAAAATCATAGTTTAAGTATATAGACAATCTCTTATATTTAGACATTCATATGTGCTATCATACAATTGTTCTATTCATGAGCATTCACATAAATCATTCATAGTCGGTTTCAGTACAGATGAACACTTATCTGATAAGGGAATAATCCAATCCAACTGATTGAGAGAGGATGCCTTTCATCCCAACCTTAGGCCTTGTTGTAGAGTCACTTTCTGCAACATGCCACCCCCATTCCACGCCATGATACCACTAAGGAAATTGACTCGGTAAGGTTCCAAGTCTACAATGATCCAAGAAGGTTACGCTCCTGCTCCCTCTGACACAACAGAAGTTGCCACCTCTCACCAAGCTTTGGGTTTCTACAGGTTTATCAGGTGGTTTCCCAACTGTATTTCCTCTACACAAATGAGTTGTTTCTTTTCTTAATAGTCCCTTGGAGACCTCGCCTTACCAATGTCATTTTCTATCTAGTAAGCACCAAGATGCAACCCATTATTGCTCTAGTTCGGGAATCCAAGTCATCTCTGTTCAGGGTGATCATCAATAGCTCAGACAAGCTTATTATTTTCTTTCATAAATCTATTCCTTTCTTTCTCAATCAACACATTCACTCCTCTGTGCTCTATTTCCCGTCTCTTATCCTTTCTCCTGCTTGGTATTTTGTTTCATTCTTTAGTCTTTGGATGCCATCTCCATTTTGCAGGGTCTCTTTATCATATCTCCTTACTCTCCTCTATGTGTCTTTGTTTTTCCATACTCTCTCATCTTGTGCACGTTGCATTTTTCCTTCCCCGATATTATTCTCCATTCCCTTTGGATCTTTGCAGTGTCCTTCAGACATAACCTACAATTTTGCCTTTGTAATTTGAAGGGGGCATTTTGTGGTACATTTCCCCCATTAGTTATTCAATTTTCCATTCTCTCTCTGTATGGGCCAACTGCCGCAGTCATTACTAATCAACCACCTCTATGAACTTCTCTTTAATGATCACGTGATATCCTCCATCAGTTTGGTGTGTTGGTAGGTGAAGTTATATTTTTGTAAGCATAAATTAGCTTTTTGTGCAAGCTTCATATTTTCTTCACTGATGCATCTCATCTCCATTTCACTCAACGATCCCATCAGTACCTATACCTCATCAATTTCCTCTAGTGTATCATGTATAGTACTTATCAAGGTTGTTCCCTCTCGTTTAGCAATTTGGTGTTTATATTAAATCAAAACACAATTACATGCCTCATATTATTAACATATGAAGTTTGTGCTTAATTACAGTCTTCGGAGAAAACAGGGTGTTACATTCCCCTCCCCCTTAAAGAAACACCGTCCTTGATGTTTAAAACACCATGCATTTACAATTATACAATAAAAAAAAATGAGTATGCCAATGCCATGGCATCTTTCAGCTCCCATGTAGCTTCATCGGCTCCAAAGTGATTCCATTGCACCTTGACCTATGCGATGGATCGATTCCAGAGCATTGTTTCTTTCCTGTCCATGATGCATTGGGGATATGGATGGAATTCTCCCTCTGGTTCTACTTGTATTACAATCCAATCAATAATATGATTAGAATAGTGTGCATATTTATTTAACAAAGACACATGGAATACATTATGTGCTCTAATAGTAGGTGGTAAGGCAAGTATGTATGCTACTGGTCCTATTCTCTCTAGGATTTCAAATGGTCCATAATAACGAGGAGCCAACTTAGAACACATCCCCATTTTTAGGTACCTTCTCTTGGGTTTCACTTGGAGATACACATGGTCTCCTATTTTAAACTCTCTGGGGGTTCTCTTTCTATCAACATAACTCTTATGTCTACCTAGGAAATCTTTAGATTCTTCCTTATATAAACTATGGCTTGCTCCATTTCCTTTAGTAATTCAAGTCAAAGTGTAACTTTGTCCACTGGATTGTCCCAAATAATTATAATTCTACACTTCTTGTCATACAGAGCCTCGAACAAGCTCATCTTCAATGATTATTGATAACCATTGTTGTACGCAAATTCTACCAAAGGTAGATATTCTTCCCACTGCTTAGGTCTACGCATAACATGCATTCATAGCATACCCTCTAACACTTTGTTCATCCTTTCGGTTTGACCATCGGTTTGAGGATGGTAGGTCATGCTAAACACCAACTGTGTCTCTAAAACTGCAAATAAGCTTCGCCAAAATTTTGAGGTGGACTTAGCATCTCTGTCTGAAATTATGCTTTTAGGAAAAATGTGAAACTTGAATATCTCTTTCATGAAAACATTGACAACGTCTATGGCTTTAAAAGTAGACTTTATGGGAATAAAATGATTTTCCTTGCTAAACTTATCTACTACAACCATGCTTGCATCATGTTGTTTGAACCTCTTTGGTAAATCCATGATAAAATCCATGGAAATGACTTCCCATTTCCATTCTGGTATATGTATAGGTTGCAATAGTCATGCAGGGTGTCGATGCTCGACTTTCACCTATTGGCACTCTAAACACTCCATAATACAACGAGCAATGTCTTGCTTCATCCTAGGCCAATAATACAATTGCCTAAATGTTGTCACCATTTTATGGTAACCTGGATGACTGACGTATGGCCTCCTGTGGAACCCATCCATAATCAATTGCCTCAGATATGCTGAATTAGGCATATATAACCTCTTATTATATATTAATAGATTATTAACCCTTAGCTGGCATCCTTCCTAGCTCTTTTCCTTAGGTTCTTGCTGCAAATTTTCATTCACTTGATTGAAGAACTTGTCTTCTGACAAGAGGGTCTTAATCCTCTATTGAATGTTGGACTCTGCTATAGTTGTTTCTGCTAAGAGTATTTTCTGAACACTTCAGATGAGTATGTCAACTACTTTGTTCTATTTTCCTTTTATATGTTTGATTTGGAAGTCAAACTCATTGATCAATGACATTCACCTGGCCTATCTATCATTAAACCTTGGTTGGTCGAATAAACAATTCAGACCACAATGGTCAGTCATGAGGATAAATCTCCTCCCGAGTAGGTAATGTCTCCACATCTTCAACACATGTACAATTGCGACAAGTTCTAGGTTGTGGGTAGCATACTTCTACTCATGTTTGTTCAACTTCCATGATTCATAACAAACCACATGTCCTTCTTAGAAGATAACTCCATTGAATCCCTCCTTGCAAGCATCTGTGCAAACCAATAAGTCTTTTTCTAGGTCCACAATCTTTAAATAAGGGTGTTGGTCAACATTTGTTTCAGTTGCTGGAAACTATTGACCATGTGAACTTCTTTCCCTTCCTTTGGAATGATGTAATAGGATTTACAATTTTGGAGAATCCCTTGATGAATCCCTTGTAATATCTAGCTAATCCCATGAAGGATATCACTTCTTTCATGTTTCTAGGGGTAGGCCAATCCATGATTTCTTTGATCTTTGAAGGGTCTACTTCAACTCCTTCGACAAAGATTACATGGCCTAGATACTGGATTTCCTTTTTAAATAAATCACACTTGTTGAATTTGGCATATAGATGATGCTCTCTTAACACCTGTAACACCATTATGAGATGTTCTTAATTCTCCTCTCGATTCTTGGAATACACCATAATGTCATCCACAAACACTCAAACAAACTTGTCTAAATACTTGATAAGCACACTATTCATCAAACACATGAATGTAGCTGGTGCATTTGTAAGTCCAAATGGCTCCACAACAAACTCATAGTGCCCATACCTTGTCCTAAAGGTTGTCTTGTGGATATCTTCATCTTTAATCCTGACTTGATGATACCCCAATCTCAAATCTATTTTTGATAAAATTGTAGCCCCTATGATATGATCAAATAGATTGTTTATTCTAGGCAAGGGGTACTTGTTCTTGATGGTCATCTTGTTCATTTTCCAATAATCGATGCATAATCTTAAGGTACCATCCTTCTTCTTTACAAATAGGGTTGGCTCTCCCCATGGGGACACACTCGGTCTGATGTAACCTTTGTCCATCATTTCTTCCAATTGCATCTTCAATTCCACCAACTTGTGCATACTCATCCTATAAGGAACTCTCGATGTTGGAATTGATCCTGGCATGAGATCGATTGGAAATTCAAGGTCTCTTTTTGGAGGTAATCCAGACACCTCCTCGAAAAATACATCCCTGAGCTCCCATAACACTGGATGATGTTCAATCTTTATATCACCACTTTTTGTTGAATTTAGTACTTGTATATCATACAGATGACACCCTTTTTCACTAAAATTATTGAGTTGTAACGCTGATATTTGTCTCATAGAGACTGGATTCTGAATGCCTTGCAACATTCTCGTATAGCCTCCCTCATCTTCACATTATAGAATTTTCTCATAACAGTTCAATTTTTTCTTATGGGCGGATAACCAATCCATTCCCAACAACACTCCATAAGAACCAAGGGGTAGAACATTCAGATCCGCTTGGGTCTGAAATCTCTCCATCTGAATTGGAAAAGCTTCAATGGCCTCCGCCACTTTCCTCTTTGTTCCAATGGCTAATTGAACTAACCACGCTTTGGTGTGATTCTTTCTCTATAATGAACATGCCTCAACCACTCGAAGTGAAAGATAAATAATATTAGATCTTGGTTCAATTAAAATAGAGATTGGTTGTTCAGTAATTATACCTTCCAATTCCACCACAGAGGCTTGGTGGTTTGCTTGTCGATTTTCTACCACTGCATAGATTCTTGGTACACTCCTAGCTACATATTTGACTGTAGCTGCCCCATGTACGTTATATAGTCTTCTACTGTCATGCTACCTATGGGGACAATCCCTCAATATATTTGTCTCTAAACATTGCCAACATTGCAAAGGTCCTTTCTTGGGCTCCTTTGCTCTTTCCTTTACTTGCTCTATTGGCTTATTCATACTTTGAGATGAAATTTTTTCCGATTCACACTCTTGCTTGGATGACCCGACCGTGTATCCTTCCCGTAATTGTTGTGGGGAAAAGACTTGAATCCCTTCTTCTGGAATCCACTCTTGTCCTTTCTTTTCCAATCCTAAGGAGACTCATGCTTGAGCTTAGAATCATCGTAACAACATTTAACCTCTTGAATGGTGTCTTCCAATGTCTTGGGTTTGTCAAACTCAATTTGATCTTGGTATGACTGTGGTAACCCACTGAGAAAACATTGAATTCTTTCCTTCTCATCCTTAAGGTAGGGAACAATATACCTCAATAGTTCCATAAATCGTTTTGCAGATGCCTCCAAGGTGAGTTGCCCCAACTTAAGCTCATAGAATTCCTTTATTTTGTCATCGTAATACTTTTTAGATAGGGAAGCTTTGCAAACGTGTCTCTCAAATTGTTTCTAGGTTACTTTTCTTTCCTTTATCCTTTTTATTTCCTTGAGGTCTTCCCACCAGATGGAAGCCCCTCCATTCAAGTTAAACACTACAATCTTTTCCTTGGTATTGTCTGAGTAGTTATGTACTCCGAAGTACTTTTTCAAGCTAAATATCCATGCTTCGAATTCCTCTCCTTTTCTTTATTTATCCATCAAAGGTAGGTGTCTTAGCCTTCTTGAATTGTCCAGTCATAAAAATTTGAGATTTCTACCCCTTTCTCCTCTTATAATTACTGGATTTCATGCCACTACTAGACTATCCTACTTAATTAGTCTTCCGACTAGAGGACTCTGCGGAAATTCCTCCACTCGATCCACCTCTCTTAGTGCCTTGATGATTTATTTTGGAATAACTCTTTCTCGCATCGTTGTGATCCATTCCATGCTTTTGGGAATCCGAAAGGGTTTTCAACCTCTCCTACTATTGTAATTCTGCATTGTTAGGACCTTGCTGTAGATGTTTTTGAATTTCAGATAGACTCTGCAGTAGAACTTCGTTCAATTTTTCATGTTCGGCATGGGATCTGATAAGCCTCTCATTATTTTCCTTTAGACACCTCACAATGTCCATCAAATATGGAGTTTCCCTATCCCTCCAACCATCATATTCTTAATCTCTAAGTTGTGATAGGTCATCCATACTGTGATGCACCATTCACTTCTGTGAGCCTTTTTCAATTTGTCCTACGTGTTGAAACAGTAATCACGATTAGAATTCCATGACAGTATTATGATTCATGCATTTAAGACAACATATATCCTTTTTAAACAATATTAAGCAGTCTTGGTGACCCATTCAAGCCTAGAGTTTGGACTATGCTCTAATACCACTCTATAACACACCAAACCCCTATGGGTGGGGTATTAGGATTTCCTCTTTTCTTAACTATCTCAAATCCTCTCTTAGAAAACTCCATCATCTTTTGCTTGGCGATAACTTCCCAACAATGGAAATTTCTCTCAAAACTAAGCTCCAGATCGAAGGTTATGGCCTTCAAAATTTCTTGGGGTTAGACCTCTATACCACTAACATGTGGCGTCCACATGACACCTCGTCACACTTTCCATATGACATGGTGACAATGTTGCACCTATGTGGAGCTTGTCAATCCTACCACAAGGAGATTATGATCCACATAGGTCAATCGTTGTTATCTCTTAGACTCTCTACCAATACCCTCATCACTCACCTCCGACGAATATGGTATCAAAGAATATTCCCTTTCGATGCCATCCATTCGAACCTAGAACGACTTGAGCAATTTCACTACTCTAAAAGAAAGGTATCAAGGAATATACCCCTCTCCTTAATGAAAAAACATAGACGCAAGTCGTGATCTCCTGACATATGGTTGAGATCTATTCAAATTCTAAGGTTCTCCAGCCTCGTTGACCATGCTCGACTCATCCACTGATGGGTGAGTGACTCATGTCACTCTAAATTCACTCTGTCTTCCCTGCTAGCGTGTCACATTAGCCATGACGTTAGGACTACATTCCTTAACTTAGATGGGACTCACAACAGATCAATGGATATTGTTCCATCTCTCCATACCCTGACCTATGGTCGATATCTTCCATCTATCAGACTCGTGCTCCTAAGCCATCAGAGGATTAATCCTAATACATTCAACGTTGGACCAACTCGACTTGCACTCAATCTAGTCACCTAATCAACTATTGACATGTGTCTCCTCTCTGATGCTCCCAGTCATCTCTCACCCTTCCAAATTACTAAGTGGGACCCATAATGATCAACAACTGGGGATTAATCCCTCTCTCTTCTAGATATACGATTCACACTAGCTCGAATTTAGAGTCTTTTCTTCGGAGTTATTATCACAACACATGAGATTTCCTTTTGAAGGCCTTACTCCGAAAGGTTTTGTTTTAGATTCTCTCATTCAGAGTCTTTCCTATGAAATTCGAGGGATCTCTCTGAAGCGGTGACCCTAAGCAATCGATCAATCAATGATCACGATCTCTTCATATCAACATTTGTTTTTCTTCGCTGACCAACACATGGTTTATAGAATCATAACTATTCGTTCTAAGGACATATCCATTTTTCGAGTTCTACAAGACTTCAATTTTGTCTCTCAAGGACTCAAGACGATTCTGTGACCCTCATGAACTGTCAAAATTAGGGTTAAAGCCTCACATGATTTTGCAAGATCTCCACATAGGGAATATATATATAGTATTCTAGCAGATAGCGGTTTGTATTTATTCAATTTTGCGATTTGACCAGGCAATAGTAAACATCAAAACATAGCTTATCTTACAACATTCAAAATCATAGGTTAAGTATACAAATAGTCTCTTAGATTTATACATTAAAATGTGCTATCATACAATTGTTATATTCATGAACATTCACATTAATCATTCATAGTCGATTTTAGTACAAATGAACACTTATCTGATAAGAGAATAATCCAATCCAACTAACTGAGAGAGGATGCCTTTCCTCCCAACCTTGGGCCTTGTTGTAGAGTTACTTCCTACAACATGCCATCCTCGTTCCAAGCCATGATACCACCAAGGAAATTGACTTGTTAGGGTTCCAAGTTTGCAATGATCTAAGAAGGTTACTCTCCTTCTCCCTCTGAGACAATAGAAGTTTCCACCTACCACCGAGCTTTGGGTTTATATAGGTTTATTAGGAGATTTCCCAAATGGATTTCCTCTGCACAAGGGAGTGCCTTCTCTACTTAAGAGTCCTTTGGAGACCTCCCCTTACCAATGCCAGTTTTTGTCCAGTAAGCACCAAGTTGCAGCCCATTATTTCTCCAGTTCGGGAATCTAAGTCATCTATGTTCAGGGTGATGATCAACAGCTCAGACAAGCTTCCTATTTTCTTCCAAAAAGCTATTCTTTTATTTCTCAATCAATACATTCATCCCTATGTTCTCTGTTACCCATCTCTAAGCCTTTCTCATGCTCCATATTTTGTTGCATTCTTTAGTACCTGGATGCTATCTCCATTTTGCAGGATCTCTTTCTCATATCTTTGTACTCTCCTCTGTGTGTCTGTGTTTTTCCATACTCTCTCATCCTATGCACATTGCATTTTTCCTTCCTTGTTCTTCTTCTCCATCCCCTCAGGATATATACAACATCCTACAGACGTAACCTACAGTCCTCCCTTCATAATTTGAAGGGGCGGTTTTGTGGTACATTCCCCCCATCAAATATTCAATTGGCCACTCTCTCTCTATATGGGCCAACTGTCGCAATCATTACTACTCAACCACCTCTATGACCTTCTCTTTAATGATCATGTGATATCCTCCATCAGTCTGGTGTGATGGTAGTTGAAGTCATCATGTTTGTATGCATATATTATCTTGTTGTGAAAGCTTCCTATTTTCTTCATTGATGCATCTCATATCCATTTCACTCAACCATCCCATAAGTCCCTCTACCTCATCAATTTCCTCTGGTGTATCATGGCTAGTACTTATCAAGGTTATTCCCTCTCAATGAGTAGTTTTGTGTTTATATTAAATCAAAACACAATTACATGCTTCATATTGTTAACATATGAAGTTTGTGCATAATTACAGTCTTGGGAGAAAACAGGGTGTTACACTTAACGCTTGAGTCGATGCTTGAAGGTCTTTGGAGGAACTCAGGGAAGTTGGCTTTGAACCTTTGTTGAAGGCTGAATCAGGTTAACTGCCTTTCTCACATTGTTGGTAATAAAAGAGTTATATTTCCCTCCTATTGTGTGTTTATTGGTTCATTATATGCTAATGTATTTTATATATGGTTCGATCTATGTACATGATATATGTTATTTGAATGTGTAACTACCTTGTAGCAGTCTATTCCTGGTTTCCTATTGCAAGCTAGTTCTGACAGATATTTGGAGTGCAAGAAGCGAGAGAAGGGATCAAAATCGAATGAAGGATTCAAGGTGTGAGGCATCTCCTTATTCCTTTCTTATCTCCCTTTATAAAAGTAGTTATTTCCTATATGCATTGATATCGATGAGGGTATGTTCTTTATTCTAAATTTGGTCTTGCTCTGTTGTGACTTGACCCAAGGTCACAGGGGAAAAATCCCTTAATCAGAAATGAAAATACAAAGAAAAGCGAACTCACTATAGAGTTTTCATTGACAATATGGCCTATATGGTTGATATAAGGAATATTTCTTCTGCTATTATGCTCAAATATCCCACTCCCTTATTCTACTCAACTATGGAATAATAATTAATAAAATAAGAATGGAACCCCTTATTTTCCTAGTGGCCTAGTATTTATTATGTCATGATAGTTGTCTAGCATTAGGGTTATATTTTTTTCACACTTCAACTCTTAATTATGTAACATTTCCCAACCCATATAAGGTCCATTACGTGCGAAAAACACACAAAAAC
This sequence comes from Picea glauca, assembly GCA_000966675.3. Lineage (NCBI taxonomy): Eukaryota > Viridiplantae > Streptophyta > Pinopsida > Pinales > Pinaceae > Picea > Picea glauca. Next base: position 642,391 of record JZKD02S1638211.1, read on the forward strand.
AAAAAAAAGTATGCTAACTAATCATGTAGCTTACCTGCTACATGAAAACATATAGTTTTAACCATTTGCTAATACCATGAACTAGATGCATCTAAAACATTCTAAAAACACACATAAATGAAATTAATAATTCATGACACCAACATATAAATTGGTCGCATACACAAAGTTCATGCACAACAATTAAAACTCATAATGCAAGACAAAAAATAGATAAAAAAAATTATCTTTTTAAAATAGTTGTACAACCAACTGCTTGGGATGGACATTCCACCCAACTATAGACTTGTTGAAAGCCAAATATCAATAACAATTCATCCCCAAGATGGGGATAGAAATCCACAAAAGAGGATGGTCTCTCGCTCTCCACTCACAACATAGAAAATCCCACAACCCGCTAGTATTCTCCTACAACTATCCCAATTTTCCACTAGCTCTATTCCTCTCGACCTGTCCAACCTAAGGAATGTACCCTTCACCATTCTTAGTCCATCGAACATCCCATTCATTTATCAAGGTCTCCATTTCACAAGTAACTATTAATATCACTATTGGGAAACTCAAGGAAGATCATTGCTAGGAAAACTACCAGGAAAAACAAAAACAATCACTTGTTGTTACAACACAAGTGGTAGAGGAGTTCACTCTTCTAGACTAAAAACCTGAATCTTTAGTTTTTTTCTCTAAATACACTCCATAATTTTCCCTCCATGGTTTCTCCAGCTCTAAATCTCTTCTTCCCTATTTTCTACTTGTTGTTCATGCAAAAACATGATTGTCTAAAAATATTGCAACTGCCTATACAAATTTCCTCTCTTTGCTTGCTTTCTTAACTTACACATATAAGGGAAATTTTGTCGTGCAACCCTTCCTCCTCCATCCTAGTTGCAAAATTCCTACATAATTGTCCATGTTAACAATTTGGGCATTTTGTCATTGTAGTATGCTTCATTGGACAGAGTATAATTCTGCAAGAATAAAAAAAACAAAACATGTAGTGGCCCCACCGAAACCCTTATTTGGGACCTATCCCATCATATTCCTCTCTTTTCATTGATCATCATGGTACCTAACACTTCTAAGAATTTTTTTCCATGGACTCACCCACCCTTCCTGACACCTCTATTTACCATCTATCTCATTGCATTCCTATTTTCACCCTACTCGTTGTGGTACATATCATTTATCACTTCTTTTTCCATGGACCCACTCCCCCTCCCCGACACCCCTCACTCCCAAAGGACCACCACTCACAACCAAAAACTCCTTCACCTGCAAGACGAATCCAAACAACACAAAGAGACCATCTAGAGAATGACTTCTGAAATCGCTTCTGCCAATTCCAAATTTTAAGCCTTCAAGGTCAAAGTTAAGGGTGAATTTGACTTCGTCTACTATGATATCAACCAATTGTTGAAAAAATCCTAGGGCTCTCCCTCCTTTGACAAAACTTCACACTACAAAGGTGTAGACTCTTCCCATACTATGGTATGTTTATTGACTACATTTTGTTGCGGAGCTTTATGAACGCTTTAACATCGACATCCACCATTTAGGTCATTTGACCAAGTTGAGGTAGTCTAACACAGTTGAAGACTTTATATATTCCTTTGAGCACTTGGATTCCATAATAGAGGGTGTGTCAGATTCCTTCTTCAGGGAATTCTTTATTAATGGCCTCAAGGATGAATTTCGTGCCCATGTCCTAATGGATTTCCCTCAAACTTGGTTGGAAGCTACTAAAAGAGCCAAGGAAGCACACCATATTGTCTCTGCCCAAAACCACAAATCCTCCTTTATTCCTCGCACTCGAATCACTAATCCCACTTCTCCTCCCACTCCTCTCAATAGATAGAAATTAAATAGGAAATAAATGGATGAATGCCAACTCAAGGGTCTTTGCTATAATTGTGATGATAAATATTTTTTAGGGTACAAGTGTAAGAAACATAAGTTGTTTATGGAAATTTCTAAGGATGTTGTTGATGAGGAGGCTGATGTTTCCCCAGTGGAAGAGATACCCCTAGAAAATGATCTTACTCTACCCTCAAATTCACTAGGAGTTGAACCACTAATCTCGTTGCACACCCTCACTGGCTTGTCTACTCCCCAAACACTCAAGTTAATTGGCTACATTAAGCATAAGAAAGTCATCATCCTAGTTGACAGTGGAAGCACCCACAATTTTATTCATCACCGCATTTCCCAAGAAATCAATTAATATATCCATGCAATCAATAACTTTCAAATCATGATTGCCAATGGCGGTTCCATGAAATATGGAGGACATTGTGAAAATGTGCACCTACAAATTGGTCAGTACCAAATGAAATATCATATGTTTTCTATTAACATGGATGGCTGTGACATTGTACTCAATGTTAAATGGTTATGCTCTCTCAGCCCCATCCTCATGGATTTTAGGAACCTAACCATGCAATTCTGATCTAGGTGGATATTTGGTGGCCACCCACCTATTCCAACTGGATCCTTTTGACAATTTTAGTTCATCACATTATTTTGTAATTCTTTGTAATTGAGGGTTCTACACTTTCAGGGTTTTATGAATCCTTACACAACTTCCATATGGATATTTGTGGCTTCCCACCTAATCCAACTGGCTTATTTTGGAAGATTTCATGTTAGTACATCTTTTTGGACTTTTAGGGCCGTTTTGGAGCCCTAAACAATGTTTTTTTGGCTTTCCACGATCAAGCTATAAACAGATTCAAAGTTTGACAACATAATGTGTATTTCTCAAAAATACCTTTCCAACGGGATATCACGCGCCTAAAACGAAGGTTGTATGCAAAAGTTATAACCCAGGGAAGTTGAGGTACTAACTTACCCATTAGGGCCCACATAACTTTTGGTGTTTCATCTCCTAGGGTTAGGTATGTGTATGTCTAGGGTTTTGGAATTCATGAGTAATGTTGAAAAGGCATATGGATCCTCATTGTAATCATTATACTAAGATAGATGCATGTAGCAGCCACATCTCTTCTTAAAGATAACTACCACCATTCGAGAAAGTTGTTTTCAGTTCTACAATTTTACAGTTTCAACCTATTTTATTTATTCAATAGAAGTTATTGTTCATTGGATATTTGTTGTTGTTCTCCGTATCTTTATGTTATTGTATTCAATCTTTTATTCATTTTGTTCCACTCATAAATCCGGATCAGTGGTATCCGAGCGGTCTGCTCTTAATTTATTATTCTCTGTGCATGTCCCTGACAATATTTAGGTACAAGAAGTTGGGACTCGAACCAGTCAAGCCTTTGAAAGATTGATCACGCCAAGCTCGAAAATAAACCATGGGGGATGAAAAGAAAGATGATGGAGCAGGGGATCCTTTTAAAATGTTTCTTGAGGAATCCCTTGCATGACAAAGGAATGAAATGATGGACAACTTTGCACAGATCCTTCGACGTTTTCCCACAGGAGGCGCATCTTCATCAAGAAAACATGCAACCCCCTTTAAGGTACAAGTAAATTTTGATATTCCATTATTTGAAGGAATGATAGATGTAGATGTTGTATATAAATGGTTGAATCTGCTCGAAGGGTATTTTTCGGTCCATAATTTTTTCAATAGGGAAAATATTACTTTTGCACTCCTTAAGGTCGTCCCCCATGTTAAGGACTAGTGGGATACTTACTCTCAGAAAAGGGCCATAGATGAATCTAAAAAATTTGCGGTCGCCCCCACATGAGATTTTTTCAGGGGTGCCATTAAAGAATAATACTACCATATTGGAAGATACGAGGACCAGTACACAAGATGGACCACCCTGCATCAAGAAAGGGACCAGACAGTACTGGATTTCACCATTATTTTCCATACCCTATGCACCAAATTGGGTATCAAAGACTCTGAATGCAATCTGGTGCTAAAATGATGTGACTGTCTACATAGACACATTCAAACAAAAATGGAGTTTTCAGGCATCACATCATTGGGTATGACTTATAGATATGTTGTCCAGATCGAGCAGAAATTTAAGCAGAAGAGGAGAGAGTTTGGATATGCAAACTCCTCATAGTCGAAGCAGGGTAAAGGCGGCCCCAACCCAAAATAAAAGGGATAGAGAAAATATGGCCACTCTTAGGACAACTAGTCCAAGCCACAACAAAAGAAGGGTAATGATAAGTTGAAGAAGGACACGAGAAAGTTGTGTGAATACTATAAAATCCCTTGGCACAACACTGGAGAATGTCGCTCCAACAAGTCACTGGTGGTTGAGCTGAAAGCTTCCCAGTCATAGGTAGATTCTGAATCCGAATCAAATCCTGAAGGAGGGAAGAATTGTGTCGATGTTGAACCCAGTGCCACTATCTCTACCACCAAATTCCATACAAGAAAACCAAAATAACCAGAGGAAGGGGAACACTTCTTTCACTCACATATGTGGGTAAAGGGGGATCTGCTTCATTTCATTGTCGATAGTGACATTCAAAAGAACCAGATCTCAACAAAGGTTGTCAAGCAGTTGGAACTACTGATGACACCACACCCACAACCCTACACCATCGGCTAGCTTCGCCAAGGAAGAGATCTTTGCGTCATCCAACAGTGTCGTCTTCCATATGACATCAAGCACTCCAAAGATGAGGTATTGTGTGATATTGATCCCCTTGAAGTTTCTGATGTTATTTTAGTACAACCATATTTTTGAAAGCGACATACCGTGTATGAGTCTAGACCCCGCAGTGTTATTATTACTCTTGGTAGACATTGTACATGATACCAAAGGTAGTGTCGCCTACCGTTATTTCTTTAATCTCTGCTAAGCACTGCAGTAAGGTCATTTGACAGACTAGGAAGTTTATCTTCTTTGTGATCCATGCTCACATTAAGGATAAATTTGTCACCACATCTATGACCTCTACACAAAGCCTCTCTTTGTAGCAGAAGAAAGTGGATGGAATTGTGTAAGAGTATAGAGACACATTCTCCTCACCCACTAAGGTACTGACACACTGACAAGTCAAGCATCCAATTGATATAACCCTTGGTGCACCTTTTCCTAATGGACTAGTTTATCGCCACTAGTTGATGGAAAATGACGAAATCAAGCATCAGATCCAAGAGCTTCTTCAAAAAGGGCACATCGGACCTAGCTCCTCCCCTTGCGGAAGCCCAATTTTACTGGTGCAGAAGAAAGACAGGACCTGGAGGCTCTGCATTGATTACAAAGAATTAAAAAAAATCACAGTCAGGAATCGGTACCCAATTCCATGAATTAATGACCTTGTTGACCAACTCAAGGGGGCCAAGTTCTTCAACAATATTGACCTAAAGTCTGGCTACCACTAGGTTCCCATCGAACCGACTGATGTATGGAAGATAGCTTTCAAATCTAAATAAGGTATCTTAGAATGGCTGGTCATGCCCTTTGGCCTAAAAAATGCACCAACAACTTTCATGAGGTTGATGGATGATGTATTGAGACCCTTAACCAACTCTTTTGTGGTGGTATATTTGGATGACATCCTCATCTTCAATAGAACTTGGGAGGAGCACATGCAACATATTCAATAGATTTTGAGCACTCTACAACACCACAAGCTATATGCCAACTTGGAAAAATGATCCTTTGGCATGAACAAGGTCCAATACTTGGGATACATTGTTGATGAAAATGGGGTACATGTGGATCCAACTAAGATCCAAGTCATCCGTGAATGGCCAGCCACGACCACACTAACCGAGCTTCAGATCTTCTTGGGACTTGCCAACTTCTACCGATGGTTCATGTTGGGATTCTCCCATATTGCATGGGCCCTTAGCCAAGTGACTAAGGGCGGTGGCAAGGAAAATTTTTCCTGGAGGAAGAAACAATAACGAGAATTTGATGATATTAAGCATTGATTGTGCTCAGTAGCAGTACTCTCCTTACCCTATCTGTAACAACCATTCGATATTGAGAATGATGCATCCGACTATGTTTTAGGTCCAGTTCTCACTCAACGCAGTCATCAGGTAGCATACCATAGTGAGACACTCTTGGATATTGTCCAGAAATACCCCACCTATGAAAAGGAAATGCATTCCATTTTACAAGCCTACCATCAATGGAAGCATTACATTCTGGGAAAGTAGACAATCATCCACACCAATCACAAGCCTTTGCAGTTCATACAAACACAGGGAAAGTTGCAGAACGATCCTCATGAGAAGTGGTCCACATACCTATAGAAGTTCCATATCAACATCAAGTATAAGAAAGGGAGCACAAATCATGTCATTAACTGCCTCAGTTGACCTCTCATGGCTACAATCACCACCATGCTCTATTCCTATGGGCATGAGGCATTTGAGTGGCCCTAACTTTATCAACAAGATCCTGACTTCACCATCACCTATCATCTCTTGGGTACAAGCTCGGATGTCACTAATTTTCACATTCATGATGAACTGCTATGCAATCTAGGCCACCTCTGTGTTCTTGCAAGAAAACTTGCAAATCTGATTTGGGAGGCACACTGGAATCAGATGACAGGACATTTTAGCGTGGAGAAAACTGTGGTCGTTCTACAAAAACATTTTTATTGGCCAAAACTTCGACAAGACATAAAAAATTATATCAAATATTGCACTGCCTTTCCATTTCCAATCCAGCCATCAATAAGTAAGGCTTATACACCCCTCTTCCTACTCCAAAAAGGCCTTGGGAATCCATATTGATGGATTACATGTCTGTCCTTTCGTCCACCAAGCAAGGAAATGATTGTGTATTTCTAGTGGTTGATCGATTTTCAAAGATGGCCATTCTCACAACCTACAAGAAGAGCATCAAAATGGAAGATACTGCCAAGATTTTCTTTGAAAGAGTGTGGGTCCATTTTGGGATACCAAGGACCATCATCTCTGATTGGGACTCTTAGCACTAAGAGTCACCCTCAAAATGCTAGAGGATAAGCCCAATACCCATCAAAATGTAAATGTATTAAAATGGTTTGAGTAGGTGGATCAATAAGACTTTAAAGAAAGGAAAATACAACAGATATCACTGCAAATCAGTGATGGACCATTGAGATATTGAGTCATAAACAATCTTCTCATTTAAGGCATTTAAGCTCCATGTATACAAACGATTTGTATAATGATGAAGAGAAGATTAAGAGAATAACTTAAAGACAAATATTCACTAAGCAAACATCCTCTCTGCTAAGAGAATTTAGATGTGTATGAACAATAAACAATGATAAATAGGAAAGCTTATAGCAGATCCTCTACCACATCAGGAATCTATCAATCAAAGGCAAATTTTAATCCTTAAAATCAACAATACGTTCAACAAGATGAAGAATAAAAGAAAGAACATAGAAGACAAATATGATGAAGCAACTTATATGAATCTTCAATAACATACAATTTACACCTACAAGCCCATCCGACTTACAAACTGAAATATACATTCATAAACATTTATCAAAACCTCCTCCGGTCTTGGGCCGAACCCCCCGTGCTTTACATATCATTCAACTGATGTATTTATAATAAAAAAAATAGACATGTCTTGTTACTTGGGCGCCTCTTCTCTAGTGTCACGTGTCTTCTCTTTTTTGTCCCGTTCCTTCTGTCAAAAGGAAACTCTGGTTAGTATGGGCCTACAAGAAAAAATTCCCTTTGTGGTACTTCGGGCTGACAATTTTCTATCTCCTTGGCCAGACCCTCCATGCTTCCATTTAAGGGGGTGGTCGATTGTTCAACCATCGGTCCTTCTTTTGTTAACTAATTTCTCCTTGAGATCAGGATGAGGCCTAATGCCCAGCTTGTTGCCACACACTTCTCTTGGATTGGACCCTACATTAGCATGTGACTACGGAAGTTGCCAAGGGCAGTTTGGGTCCACACTGCTTCAACCCCCACAATTCACCACTAACTGCCACATACCTCTTCCGCTGTACCATGGTTTCGATTGCGGGACTGCTCTAGAATTTTAACGTTCGATCATGTTCCATCCCCGTAATGAAATGTGGTCATCGATCTGTTGCAATCCATGAACTAGGTAACCCTTCTATTTTAGCACCCCTACTAAAATTTATCCATATGCCAACTCCATAATCATTTTAAGCATGTTTAGAGATGGATCCAATTTTGGCGCTTGAAATATTTGAATGTCAAGAAAGTGTATCTCCCGGAGGACGATCTCCTGAATCTGACGTGGTGGCCTAACATCATTCTGATTTCATAGCTACTAATGGATGAATTCCATGTGTCTTTGGCACTTCAACACTTTGGGCATCGAGAGTTTTGGATTGTGAAGCATGAAAAACTCCCGTAGTGGTACGAGCCCAGAGTGACATGTCAGCCTGACATCACTTCAGGACTTCAACTCTTCAGGACTTCGAGTTGTTTGGATGGAAATCTACCAAAGTAAATTTATTCCGGTTGAACTGACAACCTCTTGTTACTTTGGCACTTTGGGATTCAGGAGCTTTTGAACGTGCTCATGAATATCTCCCAAAGTGACTTTCTCCCAGTTCATGTGGAAGTCTGTTGTTACTGTTGACCACCTCTCCAACATAGGTGGTCAAATCCATGTGCCATAAAGAGATGCATCATCAGATGAATTTTTTTTAAAGACTTTTGGTTCTACAAGGCATGTTTGGCCCCAACACTTCTTTATGTAATTGGAATTTACGCACCCCTGCGTGGGTCAATAATGTAATAGGTTTTCATGGATCGTGTCTAGGTCAGTTACCTTGGGATCGATTCACTGGGAGATTTCCTTTCACCGAGGTTTTTAATCCTCAGGTTATCAATTGGGGTTTTCAGCCTTATTAATTTCGCTGGAGTTTTTCCGTGACACTTGCAATAATTCATCCAAAGTGGTGAACGACGTTCCACTAGGTTTATCTTTTGGTAACTATTATTAGGAATCATTGTAAATGACCATGCAAGATGTCTTAGAGAGTTTCGTGGAATTCCTTCGAGTCCAATATATATATATATATATATTTTTAATTAATTAATTTTTAATTAAATTTCCCTAAGTTTGGAGGTTTAATTATTTAATTAATTG
>JZKD02S1638211.1:651475-669399 GCA_000966675.3 Picea glauca
CCTTGGCATGTATCTCATAGCCTCTCACTACCCTTTTCTTGATTCCAACACCTCCCTCATCCATCTACACCCTAGATCTATGATCTAAACCCTAGCTGGTGCGCCCTAGCCTTAGGATCTCCTCTTATGCTTGGTGGTGGACACCTGGAATTGATCCAAGAGAGGAAGGTTTTCCTCTCCAAGTATAAATATATCCATTTCCTCACTCCCGACTGACCATATCTTGAGCTATTGTTATGCTACTTGATTTTCCACTCTCTCTCTCTCTCTCTCTCTCCCTCTCTCTCTCTTCTTGTTCCATCTTTTCCATTATTTGGCTCTTAGGGTTTTGGAGCAAGTATTTCTCCAAGAATTTTCTTAAGTAATAATAAACGAGAAACTTTGGAGGATTTTTGGAAGAGTTACAAGTTTTTGGTTTCATACATCACATGAGGTAATCTTGTTTTAGTTTGATATGATGGTTGCATAGATGGATCTTAGGTAAAGTATTTTATTTGAGTAGATCTTGCAAAGAGCAGTCTTGTGGATCTATATATGTTGATTAGCTAGATAGGGTGCAAGTATTTCACTTTATTATCTCAATCATCCATATTATCTATTGTATGCATGCCATTGTATTAGATCTTACAGGTTTGGCTTCAAGGGTCTTATTGGGTGTGCCTCAAGGAAGAGTCTTCCCTTAAGCAACATATAAACTCCTTCCTTTCTCTATCTCTTACTTTTCTCTTATTTATGTTCATCCACATATATTTCAGCTAGATTAACATAGTGATTTGGTCATCTAAATCTATATTTTTCATAAAACAATTTATAGAAAACATTTTTCCCTAAAAAGAAAAAGTTTTTCTTCACTTGTATTGTTGTGTGTAGTTTTTCCAGCAAGCATAGCTCGCTGGTTTTTATAGGTTTTAGATCTAGTTGAGGGGGTTTGTATATCCAAAAACGTCCACACAACACTCCAAGACCCTCATACAAGTTTGTAGCTATTTCTCAACCTTTTTCTTCAAGTTTTAGGGCTTCTTGTGCATAGATCTACTTGTTTTCTTGCTGATTTAGTGGCTCATTGGCTTGGGAGAAGTAGTGGTACGGCCTCCTCCCACGTGTGAGCCTTGGGTAGCTTAGGTTAATTGCAAATCTTTCATTTCTTTCAATTTTTGGCATTTCCTTGAGCTAGGATGTGGGGTTTGGTGGATGTTAGGCATCTCCCAAACCTAGGACGCGGGGTTAGTTGTTTTCTTTGTTGTGTTGTTTTCTTCTTCCTTTAGCTTGCCCTTCTTGCTTATCTTTCTCTCTCCTTTTCAAGTCATTTATAAGCTAAACAAGTTTAATAATTGCCTACCTATTGGGAGAGGAATACCCGAAATGGTGAGGCTAGGGTTTTAATATGTGTTGTTGATCCTACATGCTTAATGGTTTAAACTATTCTAGATCTAGATCTAACATATACTAATCCTTGGTTTAAGCCTATTGGGCATAATCAACTTGATTAGATTTACTTGCATGCTTAAGCCATCTAAAGATTGATCTCTCTTTTACATGGTTAAATCTTACACATTAAATGCTTATGCTTCAATAGTTTAGTGAATGGTTTCCTTTTCATGCTACAATATCTTAAGGCCATTTTCCAACACACTTGAAGTAATGATTTTTGGATAAATTGATAGTGTAGGCATATGCTTAGATCTTATTTCCTTTTTCACACTTAATGCTTAAATCTTGATGATCTCAAAACAAACATAAGATAAGTGTGGTAATCTCTTGTTGGCAAGTTGTTCTTGCCCTTGGTTTAAGTTTTCTTTCATATCAAGCTTTACATGTTAATGATCTAGTGCATGTGATAAACTAAATCTTATTTCAGCCATTGTTTAGTGTTCTACATGTGTTAATGCTATTTATTTTATAAGCTTAAGAAACACACATATAATCTGAAGTGAGTTTCAACCTTGGCAATAAATCACACTTTTAAGGCACCTTAAAATCATCAAAACATTCTAAAACACACCTAAAAGTCTACCTAATTGATATGTTAACTTAATAGACTTAATAGGGTACCTTAGACCACCATTTTCACCATCTAAAACGGGGATTGAGGAGGGAAATGAAAGGTGATAGGCCAGGGACGGTCTCACGGCACAAAGGAGTGTCCTTTCTATAAAAGCTCAATTCTTTGGGTTGACTGTGACAGCTAGGGTGGGCCTCGTTGCTTCACTATCTTGAGCATCCAACAACCATTTGGAAATTGGGGAAGGAGGCTTTGGTGAAACACTTAATAAGGGTATTAAAATATTTACAATCTTAAGAAACCCTTAAATTATTAAACAATCAAACCTTGGCTTCATCATCTAATAATTCTTTGTATGTTTAATAACTAAGAGTGTTGGTAATCTTGTCATCTAGAAGTACTCGTGCTTAAATCTCTAGATCTTCTAAAGTATCCTTATGAATGTGTTGATGATGAACTCAATGTGTTTATGATAATGCTTTAATCCTCTTGTATCCTACACATACATTTAAAAGGTGGTTATATTGTTATATTGTATCATTGTATCTTTTTACTTGTATCTAGTATTCATTGGATTTAATTATTCTTTTGTAAATCTTGTAATCATATTGTAACGAAACACCCTAACATATAGTTGAACCCTTGCCCAACCTTAGGAACTAGTCTTAGTTGACTTAGGGAAAGGATTGCTTCACATGCTAACCCTTGTATCTTGCATTGCTACCTTAGCATCATAGGATAGACTCCCTCTAACCTTAAAAAATTAAAAACAACTCCTAGAACTTAACGCTAAATCTTATCTAGTAACTAGGGACTCCCCCCCTTGGATTCCCTTGGAGTCAGCCTAGACAGAAGAGGTTTCATTCAAAGTGACAGTGAGGGCTATGAACCTAGGCATTATGACTCCAATGACACATTGAGTGAGCCGGACTTAGCTCACGTTTGCAAGTGTGTATAAGGACGAAAACATCTTTGGCGTCGTTGTCGGGGATAGGTCATTTATCCTTGGTCGAAACAACTTTAAATTAATTCTTTAAGAACTAAATAATAAAAAAATTAGGCCTTAAAATTCTTTGAGATTGTATTGGTTGGCTTTGTGTGATTCCTTTCCAAGTGGCGACTCCATTGAAAAAATCTAGTAAGTATACTACTAGGAGCATTTCACAAGGAGTGGTTTATTCTTTTCCCAAACCCAAAAAGGTTTATAGGAGGAGACTAAACCACCTTGCTCTTAGGAGACTACTTGAAAGTCTTGGGGAAGAAGAACTCACTGATATCCAATTCTTGTTCCAAACTAATAATCAACCAACTGTTAATAATCCCACTAATACTCCTAACGTAACAATGAGTACCTTTTTGAGTCCTTTGAACTTTGCAGCAATCCAAGGTGCCCCTCACGATGTTCCCAAGAAATCCATTGACAAGTTGCCTATCTTCCATGGGAACAATGCTATAAATGCCAACTCTCACATCTCAAGCTTTCACAGGTGTGTGGATAAGTATTGTTGAGGTCATAATGAAGAAGATGTGAAGATGACCTTGTTTGCCTTTTCTTTAGAAGGAGATGTTGTCAATTGGTTTTCAGATTTTTATGCAAATAAGTTCAACACCCTTAATTCAATTATTGATGAATTTAAGAAGAGATGGGGTGATCAAAAGGAACATAGGTTTCAACTTGCTTCTCTTACCACTAGCCATAAAAAAGAAAATGAAACGGTGTTAGAATTTAACACTAAGTTTAATCATGTGGTAAAAAGCCTTCATATAGATGTCAAGCCTTCAGACCTTGCAATCTTGATTTATTATATTGAGTCATTTGAAGGAGAAATGAGGTATGCCTTAAGGGATAAGGACCCTAAAACTTTAGAAGCATCACAATCTACAACTATGAGAATTGAGCAGAATATGATTGAGGCTAGGAAGTCCAACATTCCTGGTTTCAGTAGAGGTTCTTCTTCAAAGACAAATTATAAAAGGGAGAAGAAGGATGAGGGTTAAGGATCATCAAGTAATGATATTAAAGAATTGACTCAGTTAATTAAGAAAATGGAAGTGAACCATACCAATCAAATCAATGCTTTGCAAAATAGATTGATCACAATGGAGAGGTCCCAAAGTAACAGACAACAACACAAGCCAAATGATAAGTGGCCAAGAAGACCTATGATCCATATTTTATGAGCAGAAAAAAATGACTACAGATTATTACAAAATGCTTAACACAGAATAACAGAGATACAGTAAAACTGGTTTTCTATTCAATGAGGAAATAAGATGAAACTATAAAATGCAACGAAAAACAAGCTTGCTGGAATGGTGGCGGCTTATCTCTGAGAAGAGATGTGATGGTTGTGCTCATTCACAAGAAGGTGATTACAATGAGGCTCTCAAGGCCTTTTTACAATAAACAGGAGTTTCAAAAACCCTAAACATCCAAAAACCTAACCCTGGGAGATGAAGCGCCAAAAGTCATGTGGGCCCTATTTGGGTAAGTCAGTACATCAACTTCCCGGGGTCGTAACTTTTGCATACGATATCCATTTTAGGCGTATGATAGCCCGTTGGAAAGGTATATTTGAGGAATAAAACAGTCGCTTGCAAATTTTGCGATTGCAACATACCCCAGAAAACATCGTTTAGGGCCTCAAAACGACTCTCGAAGTTCAGGACCCGAAAAACTACAAAAAATAGTAAATTATCAAAATTGCTAGAAAGTTGTTTTGAGCCAGCTGGAAAAGGTGGGTGGCCACCGATATCCACCTGGACAAATCCTCCATCCTTAGGAAGAAATGGTATCCATTGCGTTGAGGTCCCCCATCAGATGAGGAAATTTCTGCTGAATTTGGCCCCGGGTGAGCCACTTGCCTTGGTGCAGGAGTTGCCCTGCTTTGACGACTCGATAAAGCTGGATCCTTTGTTGTTGAGTGCCCTTGATCCGTGTGTCCACAATCTGATCAATGGATGCATGTTGTATGCAGTCGGGGTTGAGCTCTGTTGGTGTCATCTATTCTGTTATGTCTGAGGTGCCCAATAATGGTGGGAAATAAGGCCGAAGGAGGTCCACGTTGAACACTGGGTGTAGGCCAAGGAAAGGAGGAATGTTGAGCGTAAAATTATTATCCCCCAAAGCCTTGGTGATGGTGTACAACCCATAACGGAGTGGGTGAAGCTTCTGATAGGGTCCTGTAAGGCATTCTTTCTGCAAGTGCAACCAAACTTTGTCGCCCACCTGAAACTTATGTGGAACCCAATGTTGATCATGGCGCTGCTTGTACTTATCATTGAACTTCTATAGGATATCCTGAACCTGTTGGCAGATGTGTTGGATCCTCTCAATGAACTGGGTGGCTTTGTCAGCCTCAATTGGAGCAGGAGAGGAGTCGGTCGAGGTGACCACAAGGGGAAGTGCAACATCTATGGGACCCGATGGTTGGAATCCCAACCCCACCTGAAAGGGGTTGTGGCCAGTTGAGCTATGCAGAGCCCAAATGTAGCTATGTTGGACATAGGGAAGACCCTCATCCCATGAGCGAGGGTTCTTGGACTTATAAATGTGCAGGATATGCATGATCATTCAATTTACGACATCGGTTTGGCCATCTGTCTGGGGGTGGAAGGCCATGGATCTAGTGAGCTTGGTGTCCAGCAGTGACCAGAGGCTCGACTAGAATGTGCTGAGAAATCGACTATCCCGATCTGAGACAATGGTTTGTGGGATTCCAAAATGTACCAGACTCGTTCAAAGAAGAGCTTGGCAGTGGATTCTGTTGTGATGCTCTTCTTGCATGCAACCAGAATCGCCATCTTAGAAAAGCGATCGATAACCACAAAAACAAAGTCATTTCCCCGCTTGGTGGATGGGAGGCCCGACATGTAGTATTATAACCCTAAATTGCACCACACATGCTTACCTGGCATCAGACCAACTCATATCCCTTCATTGTCAAAACATCTTCTGAACAACTCTTTGGAAATCCTCTTGTGTCAAGGCCCACGCGCCCTAATCCATTACTGCACGCGTGTGCACGCTGGCAGGCCCACTACAGCCCACGTGTACCTAACAAAGCACAAAAAAAGAAAATTTGCCGATGGAACAAAAAGCTATGGGTCATTTAACTGAAACTCCCGGCCATGCATGGCCGAGGGTTCGTCCAAACCCCTAGCTCCTTCTAGCCTATAAAAGAAGGGGTAGGGGTACCATTTGGAGGAGGAAAAAAGATAGCGAAGAAACTCTGCCCATCTGTATAATCCATTTTCCCAACCCTTTAGCCTTTCCTCATGCCAAAGGAGATTTAACGCAAAGCAGTTGGAGGATAGAAGAAGAGGATCCCAGGATCAGGATCAAGGAGCGGTGGCCGGTCTCGACTTTGATTGTAAGTTGATTCATTTTTCAAATAATAAAAGAATACTTTTCCCGTCCCAATGCATGAGTTATCTATGGTTTGGTTAATTTATGCTTAATTTCTAACCCCCAAGTAGAGAAGTAGCATGCATGCATTGTTGTTTGTTTTGATTGCAAGTTATCTTTGGAAGGAGCAGTGCCAACAAGTGGTCAAAAGCGCAACGGAGGATCTACACCAAACATCAGTAACAAGGTTAGTAGTTCCTTTCCATGCATGTATTGTGAAAGAGGGTTTTAAGTTTTGGGTGGTAGGTTAAAAAGTAATTTCTTTACAATCAAAATCTGTATGCAAGTCTGACCCTAGTTTGCTAGTCCGTAGGGTATTTTTCCCAACAACATAATTGGCGACCATACTGGGGATATACTCTTTAGGGTTTCCGGATTTAGTTGAGTTTTTCGGGTAGTTTAAAAGATTAGATTTTATGTTTCTTTGCCTGTCTTTTTATGTAAGGTCTGAGGGAGCAGGGAGCCTGGTTCTTCATACTAGTTTTCCCTGACTTCTGCTTGACGGTAGTTGTCGAAACACACAGAGGTACACGTGGCCTGCATAAGGCCTGCACGCGTGTACCTGTGCCCTATCCTCTTACAGCCCGCGTGTGAACGCTAGCTGTAGGGATATCAATAGCGTGTGGGAGTCCAGAGGCCTATAGAGGTAGTCCACCTCTTCCTTGTCAGAATTATACATTCCAGGGGGTTTTCTGGAATCATGTCTGAGTCTTGTTGGTTCACAGTCCTATTTTAGATTGCCTTTTTTCCTTGTTATTCCTTGCCTTATTTTTTCTTTTCTGTTAGAAAAAGAATCCAAGCCTTCAAGGGACCCTGGTTGTCAATACCGGAGGCCTCTTCCTGGTCTGGAATGCCTGTTGTTTTCTTTGTCTTAGAAGTTATACATACACGCGGCCTATACAAGGTCAACCCACATGTACACGCGTCCTGTTTCAGCTCAGCACGCGTTCGTACGCGTACTGTTTTAGTGACAGTAGCGTGCTTGATAGGCTACTTTTTGATCAGGGTGGGACAGTCATCCCCTCCTTTGATGAGAAGTGTTCCTCTCAGGTGTTGGAGTCTAGGGTTGAACAGTCAGTAGGTTAGGGCCTCTTACCCTTAGCCTGTTTTTTCTCAGTTGATAGTTGACAAAATATAAAAAGAAAATTTTGTTTTATGGTTTTTAGACAAGGATAAGAGTCTTTTCTTTCTTGATTTCCATTGTGTGTCTTTGCTCTGATTCTTTGCGATCTGCGCTTTAAGCCAGAATTTGTTTTTCTTGGTTTTGTGCTTGTCGGTATTTTCCCTTTGTTGCTTTATTTGCACTTAAATAAAAAAAAAATCTCTTTTCATTTTCTTCTTTGTTTGAAGAGTGTGTTTCTGCATCATTAGCCAGGGAGAAGTCTTTTATTTCTTAAGTTTTTTCAGTGCATTTAGAGTATAAGTAGCTCATAGTCGAGTGAAATTCCTTTATGATTGCTGCATAAAATCTTAGAAAAATTGAAAAGAAAAAGAAATCTTTCTTTGTGAAAAGTTGCTGAAATTTTGCATTTAGTAAAAGCCTTTTGTTTCCAGCATTTTTTCATTCGTTTTTGCTTTCGTCTTTACACATCATCAGTTTCACCTTCATACCTTGTGACGTAAGAAAGCCCATAAAAGCAACGCTAATTTAAAATCTATTAGACTTTTTGTTTGTAGGGTTCACAAACTAGTTCAGGACTAGGGCCTTGGATTAGGTTGGAGAGGAAACTCTCCAAGGCCATTCGAAACCAAACATTAGAGTCTGTGATAGGGAGTGTAGAAGTCATGTTTCATGGAAGTTATCCGGGACCCCCCTCTAACACAGGGGATAAACACGAGGTCGCGTGCATAAAGGTAGCGGAGATAACCCCTCCAAAGATGGACCAATCATAGTGGAGAACACATATCGAGGGCTTGTTTTGGGATTCCATCGTTTGCATTTGCCACGGGGCTTCATGGGTATCGAATCTGTTCGAGGTCCTCAGTTGTCTTTCGGACCATTTTCTATCGATACCCTTGACAGGTTTCAGGCTTGATGCCCTGCTCATTGTGGTCTACCCGACTTTCGACTGTACCCGCCTGGTGACTGTTCGCGTGCTGGCAACCTAATTGTCAATCTTTTTAGGGACATACACGGGTGACTGCGGGGGTATACCGCGGTACCTAGGACAAACATCGGGCCATGCTTTGCAGAGTATACCCGAAGGGTGCTTCCGTTTTTGAGTTGCACTTACACCGGTAAGTTGCTCTAGTGTTGGTTGTTGTAACCGTTCTTCCAAATAGTTTAGTGATTGCTTGTCTTATCTCTTAGGGGCTTCCTTTTTAGTGTGTGTTACTGTTTGAACGTGTAGAATACTTTAGCATGCATTGGATCCTCTCACACAGTTGAGGATCTCGAGCTCCACCGGTCACAAAGGCTTCTGGGCCTGTCGCCTGTTATACTGGAGCCACCCCCGCCACCATTGAGGCGGAAGCTAGACCAACAAGGGTCTTTTGAAGCGACCGGGTTACAAACCATTGTGCCCGAACAACTCCCGGAGGAATCAACTGCCAATCTTGGCTCGGTTGAAACCCCAACCAATGATACTTGGCCACAGGTTATTGTACCAATCCAATTTTACGAACGTCTGTCAGTGCCTCACACAGCTATGGAAACAAACGTTGTTACTTCTTCTGGGAATTCTTCCATTCCCACCACAGTTGCTACCACAGGAGAATCATCTCCTAACTTACCGTCGTCAGTTCAAGCCACCATGGTCTCGGTCGCAACTATCTCGCACAGTGGACCGACCCCATCTATGGCAGCGGCCACAACCCCCTTCACACCTAGTGCGACAGGCCCTCCGTTCTCATACGGTATGCCTAGTTCGGGTACAAGTCCTGCACTCACTTACTCCACTTTACAGACTTTGGGTCTGGGGGAAGGGAGCTCTAACGCTCCTCTACAAGGTCAACTTGTGGGCACTCCTATCCCTTTTAACGCGTTTCCTTACGCTGGAGGTCATATTCCTCCTTCGTCCCCTTCGCTTGGTGGTCTGCATCAACAGTCCGTCGAGCAGCCTGCACACACTAGTTTATTTGGAGCTGGGAGTCAAGGAACACCTGCGTACAGTATGTCGGTAGGTTCATCACCGTTTTTTTGGAATGGGACGTTTGGTAACAACACTTTCGCATCCACCGCTTTCCCATCTAGGGGCACTCCCATTTTTGGACAGTCTACTCCAGCACATGGTACTATTCCTATGCCGGGGGCACATATAGTAGGACCTTGGAACTCAGGACAAGGATCTATTCCCTCCTCTGGAATGTCGTTCTGGGGTAATTATTTCCACAGTCAATGGAACCCTGAACAAACTACTATGCCTCTCCCATCAGGACCGGCATGGGGTAATCCTTCCCAAAGTCCTTTAAACACGATGCATGCCCAACATCCTATGTCCTTTATGGGAAATCAGCCAATGATGTCTCCACAGATGCAAAATTCTTATGCTGGTCAGGGCCATGGTTTCTACCAGAATCCGGGCCAGCAGCCAAAATTTTCCTGGCAACCTGGTGCTAGTCAAACTCCAGGACCCTTTTTCCCAGGTTATCAGCAGCAACCCAAACTACCATTCCTGGCGACGTTACACTTGCCAGATTTGACAAGGTTGTTAAATGATCCTATATGTCACGATCCACGTTGGTCTCCTATGCCAACAAAGTTTCCTTTGGACATTACAAAGTTCGAGGCCAAGCCTAACGAAGATCCAGGTGATCATGTGACTACCTTCCATCTTTGGTGTTCATCTAACTCATTGAAAGATGACTTCGTACAGATGCGATTGTTTCAACGCACTCTTATCGAGAGTGCCGCGAAATGGTACATTGAGCTCGATCGCTCAAGATACTATTCTTTTGGTGAACTGGCGATGGCCTTCCTTAAACCATTTCTAGTTACCTGTGAGATACGACGTTGGCACAGAGCTGCTCGCTAATTTCGAACAGACAACAACGGACCATATCTCTGATCATATCCGAGAGTGGAGATGTCGGAAGAGTCTAATTAAAGTACTAGTCCCACCAGCATTCCTGCTTGAGTGGTTCCTTAAGTCTCTGGTCCCGCAATTATCCAAAGACGTCGCAACTTCTGGGGTTTTCTCCGAAGAAGACGTCATCATGAGGGCTCAACAGTTTGAGCTCATCTATTCTCAGTCTGGTTTATTATACAACATCCTGCCGGATGCACCATGATCGATACTGGATAAAACTAGACAGAGAGCTAGACCACATGCCGATGGTATTGTTGGTTCCGCACAAACCAAGCCCGTTGAGCAATTGACAAAACAATTGCAACAGTTATTTATACAACACTCAGCGGCTATCCAGACTACTGCTTTGGCTGTTCCTCCTACCCAAACGTCGGAAGTACACTACGTGAAGTTGACTAACACAAAGGCCACCCAGCATCCTGAAGGGAAGAAAAAACAACGAAAGAAGGGTAAGTGGGATAAAAAGCCCACTGATAATGCTGGCGGGGACACCACGGAAAAATGAAAGGCAAGGTATTCGTGGAACTTGTGTGCAGAAGACCACCTGACCCATCTTTGTCCTTGACTTGCAAAGGCCCAAAAGTTTGTCACACAGCAACAACAGGAAGTGTTGACTAATCCCTTTCAACATGGGTAAAATTTAACTCAAGCCTCTACAAGTGCCGAAGGGGGCAGCCAAGAAGCCTGCCCTCCTCCAAACAATCCCTCATCTGCGAACATATATATGGTTAGGGGTGATGCTTTCATAATGACTAGAGTGCACAACTATAGTAAACCAAGTGCCTCTGAGAAGGGTAAATATGTTGAACTCCCATATCTTCCTCTACAGATCGAGAAGACGTTGGGAGAAATAATGACATGCATTCCAAAGGGTGCATTTAAGAAAGCTTCTCACAACCCAAATGCAAGGGCTGCCCAAAATTACTCTGTGGTGGAGGATTTATCACAAACCCCTTGTGTGATGTCTGCTTTGGAGGTCCTCCAAAGTTGCCCTGCTCAGCGGAAAGCCTTATTAATTGCTTTGGGCTCTACTGAGACTTGTAATCCATGTACCATCATGTTAGATACAACTGACTTAAAAAATCGTCTGCCTTACCACGTAGCGTTTCAGATAGTAGTGGCTCATCCCACAAAATTTTTTACATGGAATATCTTCCACACAGTGGTCGACGAGGGCGCCTCGACATGCGTTATGTCGTTAGTATGTTGGAAGGCCATTGGCCAACCCGCTTTGTCTCCATCACCTACTCTCCTCACTACTTTTGACAGTCGTTCTTTCCAACCACATGGCATCATTCCTTCTTTCCCTGTGCAGTTAGGAGGGAAGACCGTGTGTGTCCAAGTAGAGGTAGTCGATGCTCCCCTCGACTATAATCTCTTCTTAGGACGGAGTTGGAATTATGCTATGCAAGCTGTGGTTGCTACATTTTTCTGAGTCTTGTTGTTTCCACACGAGGGTCGGATAGTGACCATCGATCAATTGTCCTTCTCTAGACCTGACCCAGCTTTGGGGGCATCCACGGTCCCCATGATTGTTAATCCTCAACCAGGTGTCGTTAACGTAGGAGTTGGTTTGTGCCCGTCTTTGATGGGTACCTTAGATTACCCACCTCCTCACGATGACGTCAAATTTATATCTAATCACCATAAGGTTGAAATTTTTCAAGTTTCGTCATTCCGCATGACTTACTTTGAGGATCCTTGGATTCTCCCTTCCCCATTAGCCATGATGGATGAGACAGGGCACTCTGGCATGTTCATGCCCTTGTCGGCTGCTGAAGTCGCGTACTCTTTAGTCCAACAAGCTTCAACTAACCCCGATCTGACTCCCGCACAAGAGTTAGATCCACTTCTAGAGCCTATTTTGGCACATGGTTCTCTTGCTAACATCGATTTGTTAGACTTAGTCTTTCCTTCTGACGAAGCAGTAATCGAAGCCATGACTAGTCCGGACAAACCTTGGGAAGATATTCATCACAGATCATACTTTCTCCCCGAGTTAAGCCGAATCGAAGCTGGAGAATTCACCATTACCATGACGGGAGATCAGCCATGTTCTATTGACCTCTTAGCTACACAGGAAATTTATGCTGAGGGCAATATGACGACTATCACTGAAACTATACCTATCAACATCTCCCGAAACCCTGGTGTCGTGGAGAATGTCTTTATCAGAGAAGATTGTCCCCCCGAAGAGATTCAAACTTACACAGATCTTTTCAAAGAATTCCGCGACGTTTTTTCCTGGTCTTATGAGGAAATTCCAGGTATCGATCCGAAAATAGTTGAACATGAAATCACAACGTATCCTGATGCCAAGCCTGTTCGACAAAAACTTCATCCAGTTAATCCTAAGAAAGCAGCAACCATCAAGATTGAGGTTGAGAAATTGCTCAAGGTAGGTTTCATTTACCCTATTCATTTGACTCAATGGGTGTCAAACCCCGTGTCGGTCAATAAAAAACAAGGCACGATTCATGTATGTACCGATTTCCGTGATTTGAACAAGGCATGTCCCAAAGATAATTTTCTGACACCATTCATCGACCAGATCATTGATGAATGTGTCAGTTATGAAGCCTTTTCGTTCATGGATGGTTTTTCAGGATATAATCAAATCCAAATCAAACCTGAAGACCAACACAAAATGGCATTCATTTGTCCGTGGGGTACATTCGCCTATCGTAAGATGCCTTTTGACCTTAAAAATGCTCGAGCCACTTTCCAGCGGGCCATGTCTTTTGCATTTCATGACCTCAAGCATATAGTCGAGGCCTATCTAGATGATTTAGCATCACACTCTCGCAAGCGAACGGATCATCCCACACACCTTTGACTAATCTTCGAACGCTGTCGCTACTTCAGGATTTGCTTGAATCCAAACAAGTGCAGCTTTTGCATAACGTCAGGATGTTTGTTAGGTTTCATTGTATCAACAACAGGGATCATGGTCGATCCTCTAAAGGTGGAGGCGATAATCCAGTTTCCCCCCCCACATACAATCTTGCAACTTCAGAGTCTACAAGGCAAGGCGAACTTCTTAGGACGCTTCATCGCCAACTATGCCGAAATCACCAAGGGTTTTATGTGTTTACTAAAAGAAGACGTTCCCTTTTTCTGGGATGAAGCTGCTCAACACTCTTTCGACGCATTAAAATACACCCTCACAACCGCACCTCTGCTATGACCACCTAATTATAACAAATATTTCTTATTATATCTGGCTGTTGCAGAGTCAACCATAGGCATGGTTTTAGTTCAGGAAGATGATTCGTTTTCAGAATACGTGATCTATTACTTGAGACCAGGCCTCGTAGGACCGGAACTTAATTATTCCCATCTCGAAAAACTTGCGTTGGCAGCCATTTATGCTGTTCAATGGTTCCTTCACTACGTTCTGTTTCACAACACCACCGTCGTTGTTGTCGTGAATCCATTCCAGTACATGTTGGCACGACGAGTTATAGGCAAAAAAATCAGTAGGTGGATGGTCATCCTCCAAGAATTTGACTTAGACTTCATTTCATCCAAGTCCAAGAAGTCATTGGTCTTCGCAAAACTTATTTCAGAACTTTCGGTTGAGTCAGGTGACGTTGTGCTTGAGGAATTGCCTATCTAGGGGAATATGTTTTTGATTGAATCTTCAGACCCCTGGTACGGAGATATACTTATCTATCTCCAGACTTTGAAGTGCCC
The DNA here is from genome assembly GCA_000966675.3 of Picea glauca. Taxonomy (NCBI): domain Eukaryota; kingdom Viridiplantae; phylum Streptophyta; class Pinopsida; order Pinales; family Pinaceae; genus Picea; species Picea glauca. The sequence continues at coordinate 665,610 of JZKD02S1638211.1, forward strand.
CACCTCTTCTTCTCGTGACGAGCATCGGCGGATACGCCATCATGCTAAGAATTATCTCATACTCGATGATACGTTGTATCGGAGAGGTGTAGAATACATCTTGCATCGATGTCTCACTCATGAGGAGGCCATCATAGTGCTCAATGATTTCCATACTAGAGCATGTGGCGGTCATTTATCTGGGTTGGCAACAACCCAAAATATTTTATGAGCAGGTTACTTCTGGCCCACACTTATCAAAGATTGTATCGAATTGGTTAAGAAGTGCCATCCATGCCAAATCTTTTCTTAGAAGATGAGGTCACATCCCACTCCTATGTTCCCTGTCATCACAGTTGGTCCCTTCACTAAGTGGGGGATTGATTACACTACATGCAACCCCCCGTCAGCAAGGGGGCACCGCTATATCATCGTAGCTATCGACTACTTCACTAAGTGGGTCGAGGCTATGCCAACGTTTAAAGATGATGGAAAGACTGCAGCTCTTTTCTTATTAAACCAAATTATAGCAAGGTTCGGAGTCCCGAGAGAGATTGTCACTGACCATGGTAGTCACTTTCAAAACCAAATGATGACCGAATTAACGTCAAATCTTGGGTTATGGAAGGAACATTCATCACCTTACAACCCCCGAGCCAATGGGCAGGTGGAAGCTGTAAACAAAACTCTTAAGACGATTCTACAACGAACTATCAACTCAGCCAAGTCAAACTAGCATTTGATGTTATATTCAACATTATGGGCTTATCGAGCATCTGTTAAGACTGCAACCGGTTTCTCACCTTTTCAACTCGTTTACATGTTGGAGGTAGTCTTTCCCATACAATGTCAAATCCCATCTCTGACTTGGCAGTACAGTTATTGCCAGACACTTCTCCACTTGAAGAACGGTTAGTATACCTTGAGAAACTTGATGAGCAGCGTCGCAATGCGGCCCTGGCCAACAAGGCTCACAAACATAAGGTCAAGTGTCAATATGATAGGCCCATTCATCCTTGGATTTTTTCTGAGGGTGACCTTCTCCTGGTCTATGACCAAGACAAGGACCCCCTGGGGGCAGGAAAGTTTAAACCCATGTGGTTCAGACCCTTCATTATAAAGGAGGTATTAAAAAATGGCGCTTATCGTTTGGTTGATTTTGAAGGGAATGCATTGGCGGAGCCTAGAAATGGGCTCTACCTCAAGAAGTATTACTCATAGATAGGTCACCGTGGGTAACTTTTTGTAACATATGTATAGTCTTTGTACTACTACTTTTTTACGTTTCTTTTAAAAAGTGTTATGGACGTGTCATTGATGTTATCTTCCATCAATATGGCAGATGTCAAGTGAGTCCGAGGTGTTCGTTGGGTATGCATACGGTGCTAGTCGACACACACGGAGGCTTGCCTCCGCAGCTTGGGTAATATTTACACCACAGGGTCAGTTGTTATCTTTCAGAGGTATATTCTTAGGCGACACCACAAATAATGTCACCGAGTATAGTGCATTTATTGAGTTGCTTCATGATGCCTTGTCATTGGGTATCTCTCATCTCCGGGTCTATCTCGATGCTCAATTGGTTGTGTCACAGCTAAATAGAATATACCAGGTTCATGATCTGACTTTACACCGACGATTCCTTAGGGTACGTCTCTTAGAACGAAACTTTGATTATATTACATATTTTCATGTTCCTAGGAGATTAAACCAAATTACCAATACTCTAGCTAATCAAATTTTAGATTGGCATCTTGCCCACATATAAAAAGATCATGGACATAAACATGTAAATACATTTTTGCACACATAATCCATAAGACACAAAAAAAGATAAAAACCATATATAAACATCATAAAATCACTAGAGTACATAGATGGAAGCAAGCACCTCAAAAATGGGAATAGTAACGAGTCACCGAGCTTATGCCCTCAAAAAATATATACAACAAGGTGCTTGTGGCACATAAAAAGTCTAAAGTCTGTTCAGGGCCTATGGGCCCTGTTATAATCATCTACTGCATGGGCTAAATGCCTAAACAAACGGACCCATGTTCGAGGTGCCCCCACAACATGAGGCTGCATGGATGGCGACAGGTCCTCTATCTCTGCCATCGGGACTGTGCGAGTGAGCGCAGTAAAGTTCTGCTCAATTTGCCTAAGGACCCTCTCGGCCTCTCCTGTTGGGAGGTTCCCTGCTACTGTTGCTCCCCCAGTGGTGGAAGCCGCGACTTCCGACCGTGGGCGACGCCTGTTCCGTGCATAGTTGGCAGGTCGCACGGGTCCCACATCTGCATGCAATAAACGCTTACCCATCAAATACTCTGGCATACAAAAATGATATATATAACAAAAAGACATAAAAATTACATATGCAAACAAAAACACTACAAAGGAGGAGACTTACCCATCTCCCCTCACTCCTCACCAAGAGGCACAGGTATCTCTATATATCTAGAGAAGTCTATCCCTGCATACGGGTAGTCCTCGATAGCCGGGATCTGTCATGACAGCCAAGCAAAAAAGTCGTCGTTGAAGGCCTCAATGGTCCTTCCACGACCTTGTCATGCCAGTAAAACTGCCCATCTACACACTGTAGGGAAAGAGGCCAGATGTCCTCGTACTACAACCCGAGGACTGAAACATGGAACTCTCTCGAAAAAGAACGAACACAAGATACTCCCAAACCTAAAGTTCCTCTGTGTCCGTTGTCGACAATCTGTCAATTGCCTCTTCATACACTCCAGTAGTGTGGTACTCCAATCAAATATTTGTGCATTCATGCACTAGATAGCACAGTTCATCTGTGTGCGCGAAGCCTGATGCACGGTTACTGAGCTGGTAATCCTCCCAATAAGTAACAAGATAGTTTGTAGTGCTAAGTTGGTAATCTTGCTAACAGGTACCTGGGAACTTGCATGTTCGGTCGCAGCCTCACAGTACTCAGCAATCAACTCCGAGATCTTGCTTGGCCCCGCAGGAAAAGTCTGGAAGTTGACTGGTTCCCCTCTCCTTGAGAGGCTAGTCAGAAGGTAAATGTCCTCAGTGGTGGGCACCAATGATTTCCCCTCTAGCATAAAGGCCTCTGCATCAGGATGCCAGTAATCAACCAAGGCGTTCAGTAGCCTTGGTTGCGCGCGCATAAACGGACATAAAAAGAATTTGAGAAAACTGCATTGCATTAACACGACCACAACATTCGGATCTGTAGCAACCAACTCACTGATTGCCTCGTGCTCCCTTTCCCTCCACTGGACATACATCCTGCTAACACAACAAGGTAAAGGAGGGTCAATACTTCTTTAATTTTCTTTTCCATCAATAGGAGGGGTACACGCGGTCTGTAGAGGTGACAGTCGTGTGTACACGCGTGCAGGATTTACTCTGCACGCGTGTACATGTGGGCTGTCTCTGGACAACCCGCGTGTACCTAGGGCGGACCTTTTTAAGGTCGACGCCCACCCAAAAAATAACTTAAATGACTAAAATGAAGTATTGACTAGCTAGATAAGGGATTTTGTACTTACTTGGTCCAAGCAGAAGTTCGTTTCGTCCACTGTATCTCCCAGAATCACTATCTTTGACAAAGGGGGTCTTTTGGCTCCAGAGTCAATTTCCAAATCAACAATGGTGATAATGAGCTACCAGCTTCTATTTATAGACTTTTTGGCCACTTTTTGTCACTTTTTTGGCCCCCCTTATCAGTCTCTTTATATCAAAAACCATTTAGAGTGATCCAGGAGTTATATGGGAGGGATTTGATCAGGTTTTGGGACAATTTTTTTTTTTTGAGTTTCGAAAAAATATTGAC
>JZKD02S1638211.1:677338-687858 GCA_000966675.3 Picea glauca
GTGGCAAGCGATATAAAAGGCTTAATATCGTAAAGAGTTGAATATGTGAAGAGCGAAGTTTACCCATAACCATTGTACCATTTGGATCATATAACTCGAGGATGAAAAATCCATTTGGATCACCCACGCACCCTAACCCATTACTGCATGCGTGTGCACGCTAGCAGACCCACTACAGCCCGCATGTACCTAACAAAGCACAAAAAAAGGAAAGTTTCCGATGTAACAAAAAGATATGGGTCAGTTAACTGAAACTCTCGGCCATGCATGGATGAGGGTTCGTCCAAAACCCTATCTCCTTCTAGCCTATAAAATAAGGGGTAGGGGTACCATTTGGAGGAGGAAAAAAGATAGCGAAGAAACTCTACCCATTTGTATAGTCCATTGTCCCAACACTTTAGCCTTTCCTCATGCCAAAGAAGATTTAACGAAAAGCAGTTGGAGGACAGAAGAAGAGGAGCCCAAGATCAGGATCAAGGAGCGGTGGCCGGTCTCGACTTTGATTGTAAGTTGATTCATTTTTCAAATAATAAAAGAATACTTTTCCCGTCCCAATGCATGAGTTATCTATGGTTTGGTTAATTTATGCTTAATTTATAACCCCCAAGTAGAGAAGTAGCGTGCATTCATTGTTGTTTGTTTTGATTGCAGGTTATCTTTGGAAGGAGCAGTGCCAACAAGTGGTCAAAAGCGCAATGGAGGATATACACCAAATGTCAGTAACAAGGTTAGCAGTTCCTTTCCATGCATGTATTGTGAAAGAGGGTTTTAAGTTTTGGGTGGTAGGTTAAAAGTAATTTCTTTACGGTCAAAATCTGCATGCAAATCTGACCCTAGTTTGCTAGTCCGTAGGGTATTTTTACCAACAACATGTGGTCCATTGAGATGGAGTCCCAGGGGATGTTGGGACTAGGAAGAGGGGGGGACAGGCCGTGTTTCTTAGTGGTTGGTTTGGCAATAGAACAGGTAGTGAAAGACCTGATATACTTAATGACCTCCTGTCGAAGTTTCGGCCAGTAGAAATGTTTTTGCAACATCTCCACTGTCTTTTCGATGCCAAAGTGTTTTGCCACCCGGCTGTAGTGGGCTTCCCAGATCAGCTTTGCTCACTCACTTGAAGGAACACATATATGGCCCAGATGACACAACAACCCATCCTGAAGATGGAAATTATCGACAACTGCCTTTGCACCCAACATTTGGTAGGTGGTGGTGAAGTCTGGGTATGTCTCATAGAGTTGGGGCCATCCAGAGGTCTCATGGCCATAAGATTCTAACACTATGGTGAGTGTTGTGATTGGTGGTTTGATGAGGAAATCAACCACATGGTTGGTGATTCCTATTTTATACCTGATGTTGAGGTGGAATTGTTGCAAGTATGTGGACCACTTTTGATGGCGGTCATTCTGCAATTTTCCTTGTGTTTGCATGAACTGTAGTGGCTTATGATCAGTGTGGATGACTGTCTCCCTCCCAAGAATTTAATGTCTCCACTGGCGGTAGGCTTGTACAATGTATTACATTTCTTTTTCATAAGTAGGGTACTTACGAACAACATCTGATAGTGTCACACTATGATAGGCCACGGGGTGGCTGTGTTGCGTGAGAACGACACCCACAACATAGTCTGAAGCATCAGTCTCAATCTCAAAGGGCTGCTACAGGTCTGGTAGTGAAAGTATTGGGGTTGAGCATAAGTGTTGCTTCAAATAATCGAATGCTTGTTGTTGGGGCTGGCCCCATGCAAATTTTTCCTTGCCACCACCCCTAGTTATTTAGATGAAGGCCCATGCAATATGGGAGAATTCCAACACAAACCTACGGTAGAAATTGGCAAGGCCCAAGAAACTCTGAAGCTCAATGAGTGTGGTTGGGGATGGCCAGTCATGGATGACTTGGATCTTGGTTGGATCCACATGTACACCATGTTGATCAATGATGTAGCCTAGGTAATGTACTCTGTCCATGCCGAAGGAGCATTTTTCCAAGTTGGCGTATAGCCTGTGCTGTCGCAAGGTGTGCAAAACCTGTTGAATATGTTGCAAGTGTTCGACCCAAGTCTTGTTGTAAATGAGAATGTCATCAAGATACACCACTACAAAATTATTGGTGAATGATCGCAGGATATCATCCATCATCCTCATGAAAGTGGCTGGAGCATTTGTCAGACCAAAGGGCATGACCAACCATTCAAAAAGGCCTTCCTTTGACTTGAAGGGGGTCTTCCATACATCTGTCTATTCTATTGGGACCTGGTGGTAGCCAGACTTCAGATAAATCTTACTGAAGCATTTGGCCCCCATGAGTTGATCAAGGAGGTCGTCGATTCGGGGAATCGGGTATCGGTTTCCAACTATGATTTTATTCAGAGCCTGATAATCAATGCAAAGTTTCCAGGTTCCATCTTTCTTATGTATCAGCACGATTGGGCTCCTGCAACGTGATGAGCTAGGATGGATGTGCCCCTTGTGGAGAAATTCTTGGATCTGTTGCTTGATCTCCTCATTCTCTAATAAACAACAACGATAGATTGGCCCATTGGGCAGCGGTGCACCGACGGTCAAATTGATGGGGTGATTGACCTGGAAATGTAGAGGTACCCTGGTAGGCGAGGAGAAGATATCAGAGTATTCTTCCACGACCTTATCTACTTGCTTCTGCTGTGTGAAGAGGTCGGCCACAGAGACCCTGGATGTGGCTGTGATTTTTCTCTCATTCTGAGAGCAAATCACGAAGAGACAAACTTCCCCGTCTGAGAGATGACCTTCCTGCATTGCTTAGTAGAGATCAAGGAAATAACACTAGGTGGGACAACTTCGGGTATCCTATACAATTTCTTGTTCAAAGTAATAATAACACTACGAGGCCTAGACTCATATACAACATGATGTTTCCATAAATAAGGTTGGCCCAAAAGAACATCAAAAAATTCGAGAGGAGAAACATCACACAATACCTTGTCTTTGAAGGGCTTGATGTTGTACGACAGTCGACACTATTGGCTAACGTGGAGATCGCTTCCTTGGTAGAGCCATCCAATGGTGTAGGGTTGTGGGTGCGGCATTGTTGGCAGGGCCAGCTTCTTGATGACCTCTACTGAGATGAGATTCTTCTAGCTACCATTATCAATGATGAAGTGCAGTGGGGTGCCTCTTACCCACATCTATGAATGGAAGAGGTACTCTCCTTCTTCTAGCTCGTCTGGTTCACAATGTTGGAGCTTGGTGGTAGCAACAGTGGCATTGGGTTTCGCATCAATGATCTATCTTCCCCTTTCTAGTTCTAACTCAGAGTCAGAAACCACATCTGATTCAGAGGCTTTCACTTCGGCCACCAACATCTGCTTTGAGCGACAGTCAACAGTGTTATGCCAAGGGATCTTATGGAAGTCGCACCACTTCCCGATATCTTTCTTTGTCTTTCCAGTGTCATTCTTTGCTTGCGGCTTGGACTGGTTGTCCTGATACTGTCCATCTTTTCACTTTCCTTTGTTTTGTGGGTTGGGGCCGCCCTTTCCTTAATTTTGTTGTGAGGGGTTCCCCAACCCAAATTGTCGCGTCTTTTGTTTGAGCTTTTGCTCGATTTTGACGGCATATCGGTAGGCCACGCCCAAGGATGAGATGTCCAAAAATTCCATTTCAGTGTAGATGTATCTATGTAGAGCACCATGATACTTGAGCATCATATGTCTCTCCGAATCTTTGATACTGAGCTTTGTGCACAAGGTATGGAAGATATTTGTGAAATCTAGCACTGCTTGGCCCCTTTCTTGCCGCAGTGTGGTCCATTTGGTATACAAGTCGTCATAACTTCCGACAGGGTAGTATTGTTTCTTAATAGCATCCTTGAAGGATTCCTAGGTGGTTGTGACTATAAATAATGAGGGTTCCTCTATTTCCTTTTTCTCAAAGAAAGTTTCCCACCAATCTTTGACATGGGGAACGACTTTGAGGAGCGCAAAAGTAATATTTTCTCTATTCGAAAAGTTACGGACAGAGAAATGCCCTTCTAGTAGATTCAACCACTTGTTTACAACATCTGCGTCTATCTGACCTTCAAAAATAGGAATATCAAAGTTTATTTGTAAGCTGAAGGGGGCAGTGCCTCTGCTCGAAGAAGATGTGTCACCTATTGGTAGTCGCCAAAGGATTTGTGCGAAATTATCCATCATATCGTTCCTCTATTGCGTGAGGGCTTCCTCAATCAATAGTTTGAAAGGATCTCTTGTCCCATCATCTTTCTTTTCTCTTTCCATGAGAGGTCGCTTAGGTGTGAGAGAGCTTTTGTCCTCAAGAGAAACAAGCTCGAGACCCAAATCTTTGTACTCCGACATCGTTGGGGACATGCATTAAGACAACAAGGAGCAGACCGATCTGATACCACTGATCTAGATTTTATGAGAAGAAAAAAATGACTATAGATTATTACCAGATGCTTAACACAGAATAATAGAGATACAGTAAAACTGATTTTCTATTCAATAAGGAAATAAGCTGAAACTGTAAAATGCAGCGAAAAACATGCTTGCTGGAATGGTGGTGGCTTACCTCTGAGAAGAGATGTGAAGACTGCGCTCATTCACAAGAAGCTGATTACAATGAGGCTCTCAAGGTCTTTTTACAATAAACAGGAGTTTCAAAAACCCTAAACATCCAAAAACCTAACCCTAGGAGATGAAGCGCCAAAAGTCATGTGGGCCCCGTTTGGGTAAGTCAGTACATCAACTTCCCGGGGTCATAACTTTTGCATACAATCTCCATTTTAGGCATATGATAGCCCGTTGGAAAGATCTATCCGAGGACTACAACAGTTACACAAAATTTCATGTTGAAAATTTTCAACTGCAACATACCTCGAAAAAACGTCGTTTAGGGCCTCAAAATGACTCCAAAAGTTCAGGACCCCAAAAAATGCTAAAAATAGTATTATCAAAATTGAAAGAAAGTTCTTTTGAGCCAGCTAGAAAAGGTGGGTGGCCACCAATATCCACCTAGATAAACCTCCTCAAAATGATCAAAGGCCACCTAACCCTTTTGAATCCACCAACTTGGTAGAACATCGCTCTATACCTTACTGTAGGCCTTGTGGTGAGTTTCATGAGGAATCAACTTGTTTAGTGTTCCTTGAAGAACGTGAAAATGATTATGTAAACCAAGGAAATGAACAAGTAAATATGTGTGAAAGATACTACGGTGGCATTTATGATTGGATGGGTTTTGATGGAAGTAGTGGAAACTTCATGAATAATAATGTTGATAAAGCTACAGAAAAGTATGGGCCCAAGCCCACACCCCAACAGGTTGCAGAAATGGCTAAGTTTAGAGGAATTACATACCAAAGGAGTGGAATTAAAAGTCAAGATAAAGGTCAAACTAGTGTTCCCAAGGTATCTCCTCCTAAGTCCAATCTGCCTATTAATGCAAATTTGAATATTGACTTAGGTGGATGGTTGAATAATGTAAAAATGTTAGTTCCAGTATCATAAATTATGAAGATCCCTTCACAAAGGGAGAAGCTACTTAGAGCCATAGATGAACCTCCTAAGAGTGTTGTTGAGAAACAACTAGTCGTGGCTTACCAGGATGCACCAATAATTCTACAGAATTGGGATAGGAAAAATGAAAAAAAATTGCCTTTCTACCTTTCTCTACTTGTGAATGATAAAGTTTTACACAATTGCATGCTAGATTTGGGAGAAATCTCAAATGTTATTACTAAGAAGGTGATGGAATAGTTAAATTTAAGAATATCAAGACCTTATCATAACATTTGTGCCTTGGATAGTCAAATGATTGAAGTGCATGGATTGATTAAAGGTTTGCAAGTACACTTAGCAGTATTTCCGGATATCATGTTTGAAATGGATATTGTGGTGATTGATGTTTTGGATGTTTGGGGAATGTTGTTGAATAGAAAGGTAGCTGTAGATTTGGGTGGTAGTCTACAAATGGATTTATCTTATGCTACTCTCCCTACCCCATATGGAAACACTTTCAAGTTGAATAGGGAAGTGTATTGAAAGTATCATGTTGAAGATTCCAAAAATCCCAAAAATGAGTTAACATGGACTGATGTGGGTCTTGGTAACTATGCCATCTTGTCTAATTCTATTGTGCCTTTTTGAAGAAACAGTTCAAGATAATGAATTAGACAAAGTGTGGTACTTGAATTTTGATGGTGATTTTTCTAGAGCAGGAAAAGGTGTTTGAATTGTGCTTCAAAATCCAAATGGTGAAGTGTTGAAATTTGATTATAGATTGGAGTTTGATGCAACCAATAATGTGGTTGAGTATGAGGCTTTGATCCTTGGTTTGGAACTTTGCAAGGATAGAGGTGTGAAATGTCTAAATATTAAAGGGGATTCAGACTTGGTCATACAACAGTTAAAGAATAAATTTGCTTGCAAGTCGAAAAGATTAAAAGGGTATAGGAATGCAATTTGGGACTTACTAAATGATCTAGATGCTTTTAACTTAATTGCTATTCCTAGAGAAAAAAATTCAAAGGTAGACGAGCTTGCACTAGCTACTTCCACACTTCAACTTCCAGATGGTTTGATTGATGAGGATATTTCGGTGGAAGTAATTTTTCGGCCCTCAGTTCCTAATAATGTGGATCATTGGCAGGTTTTTGATGATGACAAACAGGTGATTAAATTTTTGACTCACGTGCATGAATTTTCAGATTTGGACATCAACATTAAAGAGGAGGGTTGTAATTATACAAGAATTGATGATAAGGTGAAAGCACCCCCTAGGCGAGTTGTGTCCTTAGAAAGGGACTTTGATAAACAAGATGGTCACAAACAAAAAGAAGAATCAAAGAAAAAGATGTGTGACCACTTGGAGATTAATATTGGAACAAATGAAGAGCCTAGGATGGTAAATATAGGCAAGACTACCCCTATAGAAGAAAGGATTGAAATTGTCGAGTTAATAAAAGAATATAGGGATGTAATGGCTATTAGTTATGGTGAGCTCAAAGTCTATAGGGAGGATGTGATTCAACATGTAACTCCTCTCAAGGAAGAAACTAATCCCTTTAGACAGAAATTGAGACAATTAAACCCCAAGTTAGCTCCTTTGGTCCAACAGGAGTTACAGAAAATATTAGAGACCAACATCATTGCTCAAACTAGACAATCTTCATGGTGCTCAAACTTGGTTGTTGCAGGAAGAAGAATGGAAAGATCCAGATATGTATTGACTTCAGGAATTTAAACATTGCTTGCACAAAAGACAACTACCCTCTTCCCAAGATGGAAACTTTACTTCAATGGGTTACAAGATCAAGAATGATTGCCATGCTTGATGGTTTCTCGGGTTATAATTATATCAGACTTAAAGTAGAGGATAGGCATAAGACAACTTTTACTAGTCCATGGGGAACTTTTGAATATCTCAGAATGCCATTTGGTTTATCAAATGCAAGAGCTACTTTTCAGCGAGCTATGGATTATGCCTTTCAGGGGTTGATTGGTAAATTGATTGAAATATATCAAGATGATTTAAAAGTCTTTTCTAAGGATGAAAAAAACTCACATTAACCACCTTAGGCAAGTTTTGGACAGATGTAGAAAATTTCGAATTTCTCTAAATTCTGCTAAGTCAGTCTTTGGGGTGACTGAAGGAAAATTATTGGGCCACATAATCACAAAAGATGGGGTCAAGTTAGACCTAGAGAGAGTTGAATCCATTAGTAAATTTCCTTTTCCTATGTCAAAGAAAGCTCTCCAATCCTTCTTAGGACAAACTAATTTTGTCCATAGGTTCATTCCTAACTATGCTGAAATCATGAAATCTATATATAAGCTACTTAAGAAGGATGTAAAATTTGAATGGAATGATGAAAGTAAAAGAGATTTTGAGAGTATAAAGACTGCAATATGTGAAGCTCCTGTCCTTATTATCCCTGACTACAATAAGGATTTTCAGATTTTCTCATTTTCTTCTGAAGACACTATTGCTAGTGTGTTGCTTCAGAAAAATGATCAAGGCCATGATCAACACATTGCATATATGAGTAGGGCCTTGCAAAATTGAGAATTAAAGTATCCCATGTTTGAGAAACAGGCCTATGCCTTAGTCAAATCACTCAAACATTTTAGAGTCTTCATCGGATATTCCAAAGTGTTTGGTTATGTTCCTAATTCTGCGGTTAAAGATGTCTTATCCCAAGTGGAAGGATTAGGCTCAAGGGGTAGATGGATTGCTAAGATCCAAGAGTATGATTTGGAGATCAAACATACAAAATTGATTAAGGATCAAGGCCTAGCTAAAATGTTGATAGAAAGTAATGAGAAGGCCTTGGATATGGTTTACCAAATCAATTATGAAGAATGGCATCCTAACTTATTGAAACTTGAGCAAGTTGATTGGTACACATAAATGATCTTTTATATTAATAATCTAACTTGTCCAAGCCATCTAGTTGGACACAAAAAAAGGGCTTTAAGGTTAAAATCTTCTAAGTATGTCCTTACTAGAGATGGATTAGGATGGAAGAATCTTGATGGGGTTATCCTTAGATGTGTGGATGACGTTGAGTCAAAGAAACTACTGGATGAATTCCATGGAGGGTTTTGTGGTGGACATTTTGCTGCTAAAACTACTACCCACAAAATCCTTAGAGCAAGATATTATTGGCCCACCATATTTTCAGATGTTCATTAGTTTGTTCGGAAATGTGAGCCATGTCAGCTTTTCACAAGAAAACAGAAGTTAGTAGCACTCCCTTTGCAACCAGTAGTGGTTGAAGCACCTTTTCAGCAGTGGGGTTTGGACTTCATCGAGAAATTTAATGATAATTTGAGTAATGGTTATTCATGGGTTATCACAGATACAGATTACTTTACAAAGTGGGTTGAGGCCATTCCTACAAAGTCAGCAACTGAAAAGGTAGTGATGGATTTCCTAGAAGACAGAATAATAACCAGATTTGAGGTCCCATCAAAGATAGTGATAGATAATGCCAATGCCTTTTGTTCAACAAAAATGTCATCCTTTTTCTTAAGGTATGGTATTATCTTGTCACATGCATCAGATTACTATCCCCAAGGAAATGGTCAAGCAGAGTTAAGTAATAAAAACTTAATGACCATAGTTAAAAATATAGTAGGTGAAAACAAAAGATCTTGGGATAGTAAAATCAAGCATGCATTATGGGATGACATAATAGCAAGGAAAACAACTACTGGAAAGAGTCATTTTGAGTTAGTATATGGATTGGAGGCTAGGTTGCCAATGCACCTTAGACTTCCTACTTATGGGTCAGTTGAGGATATTTCCACAGAGCAAGATGCAGTTCAGAACATGGTCAATCAGATCATTGAGTTAGATGAAATTAGACGAAAGGCTTATGATCAGAATTGCAGAAATCAGAGTAAGGTAAATAAAAATTTCGACAGGTCAGCCAGACAGAGGAACTTCATAGTTGGGGATACAATTTTTTTATGGGATAAAGGCAGAGAGAAACCTGGAAAACACGACAAATTTGGCAGCTTATGGTTAGAGCCATATTTGATTAGAGAGATAGCAGGGCCGAATGCCTTTCATCTCAGCCATTTGGATGGTGAGCCCATCAACATTCCAAAGAATGGGCAGCAACTCAAGATCTTCTTAAGATGATGGGGACACTCGATGTCCAAAGGGAAACACTCTGTAACGTATCTCTAACCCTTCTCCTTGTATTTCAATTTTGTATTATTTCATTCATTATGAAAATATGTACTTAGAATTTTTTTGTACCATAGATTGCATTTGTTGTAAATTAATGATGTTGTAATTTAGTTATTTCATTTTATAAATGATGTATATATCATTCATTTGTTTCATTATGTATATATGTATTCTTATGTTGGTTATTGGTGAGCACTCTGTTTTGTAGGTGTTGGATTCTCGTATGCTCTTCGTCTCATGTGAGAAGATGGAACACACGTCCCCATGTGGAGCCAGATGTTGACCACCTGTCCAACATAGGTGGTCAAATCCATGTGCCATGAAGAGATGCATCATCAAATGCAAATTTGTTGAAGACTTTTGGTTCTACAGGGCATGTTTGGCCCCAACACTTCTTTTTGTAATTGGAATTTCCGCACCCCTGTGTGGGTCAATAATATAATAGGTCTGCATGGATCATGTCTAGGTCAGTTACCTTGGGATCACTTCACTAGGAGAGTTCCTTTCATGGAGGGTTTTTATCCTCGGGTTATCAATTGGGCTTTTCAGCCTTATTGATTTCCCTTGAGTTTTCCCCTCACACTTGCAATAATTCCTCCAAAGTGGTGAACGACGTTCCACTAGGTCTATCTTTTGGTAACTATTGATAGGAATCATTTTAAATGACCATGCAAGACATCTTAGAAAGTTTTGCGGAATTCCATCGAGTCTAAAGTAGTTTTTTTTTAAATTAAATTTCCCTAAGTTTGGAGGTTTAATTATTTAATTAATTGATTATTTTTTAGCAAAAATTGTAAAAACTAGGTCCTTGGACTTTTGATAGGGGTATTTGTGCTCAAAATA
>JZKD02S1638211.1:687908-711204 GCA_000966675.3 Picea glauca
AAAATAAATGGAATAGCACCCCCCACATCCATGGACCAAGTTTCAGCTCAGTCGGACAACGTTTTCTATGGGTTTGTCCACCTGGAGTGTCAGTCAGTCAAAAACAACAATTTTAATTGCTAAAGTCCAAACATGGCAAAAGTGTAAAATTGTAATAATGAGTCAGAATGATGTTAAAATATGGATGAATGTTAGAGAGAGAATCCCTAAGTCTTTCCTACCCACCCAAACTTGATTTAAACTTTCTTTACCCTCACCCCCTCACATCACTCAAAAAGTTACCGCCCCTAGGGGGATTGACGCCCTCCTTTAGTGATGCAACGTTATGAATTAAGTTTGATGTGTGGGGGGAGGGGGGGCTATCACTTGTTATTTGTATCCCTTTACCCCCCATGTCACCTCCAAGGGTGATCCCACTCCATCTACCTCATTGATTGTCTCCCTTTCCTCTCCTCATCCCCAAATGGTGCGCCCTCCTAAGAGAGTTACGCCCCCCTTTCACCTGGAAATTTCTAAACATTTTTTTTTTAAATTATTTAACTCCCTCCACTCCCTTGGCATGTATCCCATAGAATCCCACTATCCTTTGCTTCATCCCAACACCTCCCTCATCCATCTACACCCTATATCTATGATCTAAAACATAGATGGTGTGCCCTAGCCTTGGGATCTCCTCTTATGTTTGGTGTTGGACACTTGGAATTGATCCAAGAGAGGTAGATTTTCCTCTCCAAGTATAAATAGATCCCTTTCCTCACTCCCAAATGACCATATCTTGAGCTATTGTTATGCTACTTGATTTTCCACTCTCTCTCTCTCTCTTCTTGTTCCATGTTTTCCATTATTTGGCTCTTAGGGTTTTGGAGCAAGTATTTCTCCAAGAATTTTCTTGAGTAATAATAAAGGAGAAACTTTGGAGGATTTTTGGAAGATCTACAAGTGTTTGGTTTCTTACATCACATGAGGTAGTCTTGTTTTAGTTTGATATGATGGTTGCATAGATGGATCTTAGGTAAAGTATTTAATTTGAGTAGATCTTGCAAAGAGTAGTTTTGTAGATCTATATATGTTGATTAGCTAGATAGGGTGCAAGTATTTCATTTTATTATCTCAATCATCCATATTGTCTATTGTATGCATGTCATTGTATTAGATCTTGCAGGTTTGGCTTCAAGGGTCTTATTGGGTGTGTCTCAAGGAAGATTCTTCCCTTAAGACACATATAAAATCCTTCCTTTCTCTATCTATTACTTTTCTCTTATTTCTGTTCATCCACATATATTTCAGCTAGCTTAACATAGTGATTTGGTCATCTAAATCTATATTTTTCATAAAACAATTTATAGAATTTTTTTTTCCCTAAAAAGCAAAAGTTTTTCTTCACTTTTATTGTTGTGTGTAGTTTTTCCAGCAAGCATAGCTTGTTGGCTTTTGCAAGTTTCAGATCTAGTTGAGGGGTTTTGGCTACCCAAAAACATCCACACAACACTCCAAGACCCTCATACAAGTTGGTAGCTATTTCTCAACCTTTTTCTTCAAGTTTTAGGGCTTCTTGTGGATAGATCTACTTGTTTTCTTGCTAATTTAGTGGCTCATTGGCTTGGGAGAAGGAGTGGTATGACCTCCTCCCACGTGTGAACCTTGGGTAGCTTAGGGTAATTGAAAATCTTTCATTTCTTTCAATTTTTGGCATTTCCTTGAGCTAGGACGTGGGGTTTAGTGGATGTTAGGCATCTCCCAAACCTAGGATGTGGGGTTAGTTGTTTGTTTTGTTGTGTTGTTTGCTTCTTCCTTTAGCTTGTCCTTCTTTCTTATCTTTCTGTCTCATTTTCAAGTCATTTCTAAGCTAAACAAGTTTAATAATTTCCTACCTATTGGGAGAGGAATACCCCAAATGATGAGGCTAGGGTTTTAATACATGTTGTTCATCCTACATCCTTAATGGTTTAAAATATTCTAGATCTATATCTCACATATACTAATCCTTAGTTTAAACCTATTGGACATAATCAACTTGATTAGATTTACTTGCATGCTTAAGCCATCTAAAGATTGATCTCTCTTTTACATGTTTAAATCTAACACATTAAATGCTTATGCTTCAAAAGTTTAGTGAATGGTTTCCTTTTCATGCTACAATATCTTAAGGCCATTTTCCAACACACTTGAAGTAATGCTTTTTGGATAAATTTATAGTGTAGGCATATTCTTAGATATTATTTCCTTTTTCAAACTTAATGCCTAAATCTTTATGATCTCAAAACAAACATAAGATAAGTGTGGCAATCTTTTGTTGGCAAGTTGTTCTTGCCCTTGGTTTAAGTTATCTTTCATAGCAAGCTTTACATGTTAATGATCTAGTGCATGTGATAAAATAAATCTTATTTCAGCCATCGTTTAGTGTTCTACATGTGTTAATGCTCTTTACTTTATAAGCTTAAGCAACACACATATAAGCTGAAGTGAGTTTCGGCCTTGGCAATAAATCACACTTTTAAGGAACCTTAAAATCATCAAAACACTCTAAAACACACCTAAAAGTCTACCTAATTGATATATTAACTTAATAGACTTAATAGGGTACCTTAGACCACCATCTTCACCATCTAAAATGGGGATTGAGGAGGGCAATGAAAGGTGATAGGTCGGGGATAGTATCACAGCACAAAGGAGTGTCCTTTCCGTAAAAACTCAATTCTTTGGTTTGATCGTGACAACTAGGGTGGGTCTCGTTGCTTCACTATCTTGAGCATGCAGCAACTATTTGTCAATTGGGGGACGAGGCTTCGGTGAAACACTTAATAATGGGTATTAAAATCTTTACAATCTTAATAAACCCTTAAATTATTAAACAATCAAACCTTGGCTTAATCATCTAATAATACTTTGTGCCTTTAATAACTAAGAGTGTCGGTAATCTTGTCATCTAGAAGTACTTGTGCTTAAATCTCTAGATCTTCTAAAGTATCCTTATGAATGTGTTGATGATGGACTCAATGTGTTGATGATAATGCTTTAATCCTCTTGTATCCTACACATACATTTAAAAGGTGGTTAGCTTGCTATATTGTATCATTTTATCTTTTTACTTGTATCTAGTATTCATTGGATTTAATTATTCTTTTGTAAATATTGTAATCATATTGTAACGAAACACCCTAACATATAGTTGACCCCTTGCCCAACCTTAGGAACTAGTCTTAGTTGACTTAGGGAAAGGATTGTTTCACATGCTAACCCTTGCATCTTGCATTGCTACCTTAGCATCATAGGATAGACTCCCTCTAACCTTAAGAAATTAAAAACATTTCCTAGAACTTAACGCAAAATATTATCTAGTAACTAGGGACTACCCCCCTTGGCTTCCCTAGGAGTGAGCCTAGACGGAAGAGGTTCCGGTCAAAGTGACAGCGAGGGCTGTGAACCTAGGCATTGTGCCTCCAAGGGCATGCTAAGTGAGACGGACTTAGCTCACATTTGCAAGTGTGTATAAGGATGACAACAATTACTTTGAGACTTCTACACTTCAGAGCTTCTGTCTGGTCGTTAATCCTTGTGCAATTTTGAAACTCTGAATGCACGAGAGCCATTAATCTAAATTTCACATGGGATATCCACCGTTGAACATTTAACCTTTCTATTTTTTTGTATTTCAAGCCTGAAATGGAGTGCTCTGAATATTGTATTTTGCTCATAGTTTTTCCCTATGTGTACAACATACTTGACCACCTTGAATTTATCAACCAGAAGAGGAAAAACTTATACGAAGGTATGCAAAAAAGAGAGAGACCTGGTAGAGGTGTAGACCTAGGTCTTAACAATAACTACATATGACCCATGAAAAATTTATGTGCTAACATTTGGCTCCACAGGGGATGGCATGCTCCCTATGAGTTTCCAAGAACAAGCAACTTCAGTGTCCTATCCTAGGGGTATGGGGTCACTTATTGAAATACTAAAAGAAAACTAAAAACTAAAAATCTTGCACACGTGCTTATTTATATACAAGACTATAATCTAACCGACCTTTACAATGCTCAGGTGAAGACAAACTTCCACCATAGCCACCAAAACTATTTGGTAACATAATTCTTATTTTCATTGCAAATGATCCATAAAAGGTAAGGGAAGAATGACATGAGAATGAAAACATGTTTTGGAACATTGGAAATACCTCCAAATGATGATAATATGATTAAATTTGCAAGCTCCAATGCTTTTGGAAATTTCATCTCCATGTATAACCCCACAGGGTCATAAAATTTATAATAAGGCATGCTAAACTGGTAAAAAGTTACCTCCTTTATTTCATCATTGCTCACATGTTGTTTGATGTTCTCAGCATGTACAGGTGGATAAAGGATTGATGCAGGATCGCTAATCCCATGTGATATATGCTCATTTATAAGTGTTGGAGATGAGATAAGCTGCACATTTAGCTCTTCCTTTTCTCCTCCATGGCTCTCCCAAGGATCAGATTCATAATTATCATATACATGAACCATGCTATGAGGTTCCAAAGAAGCTATGAATAAACATTTCTCTTCATCATCTTCGTTGGGATATTCATCAAGAATTGGTTGTTCTTGGTCAATATTTGAAACAACTTCTTCATCATAAGTAGTGATGCTAAAGACATTAGTCTCAAGAACAAAAATATCCTCTGCATTTTCTTCATAAGAGAAGCAAACAAAATCTACCTTCAATTCTGAAAAGAGAGGAAAAAACAAAGAGGAAGCTTCCCTAGTTTTTTTAACTAACTTATCATTTATCTCAACTTCATAGTCAAGAGAAAAATCTACTAATGTATACACTTGCTCTTTGACATCAAAATATTCAAAAGAGACATGTTGATATTCATGAACATTTAAAACAACAGATACATCTAATGTGATGCCATATGTTTCTATGTTATTTCTATCATAATGAATATCATTCATCACCTCTTGATCTTCATGGAAAATGGTTTCTTCCACAAAAAATGATTCATCACAATTCTGGTTTTCGTGACTAGCAGAATCTTTATGAAGCAAAGAAAACTCATCACAATAGTTTTCATAAAGATACTAAGCTGAAAAATACTCTTTACTAAATGAATTGAAAGCTTCATGAAAACCTGTCAAAGAGATGATGCTTGCAATGGGAAGAGATTGACACCAATCACAAGCAATCCCCTCTAATGAATACCTGAAAAGCTTAATCTGAACATCTTCATGCACGATATGAAGTTGATGAATAAAATCATGAAAATTCAGCAAATGTTCAGCTGGTACCTCCCACTCTTCTCCTCGAAATTTAGGAAGGCTACTTTCCCATACATCTCTACTAGGATTTGGATTAGGGAAACCAATTATCTTCGAAAAATCATAGAAATAATAACTCTGAGCTAAAATATTGTCCATTTCAAACCAGTGGATTTGCCAATAGATTTCAGAACAATGGAGTCACCATGGTGAAAGATGATCAGTCAGAACAATGTGTCCAGCTTCAGTTCACCATCTAAAACTAGATCTCTTCTTTGTCGTTCTCCCAGGGAAGATATCTTCACTTTCATCCCCGACAACGACGCCATTAATGTTAGCACTGAGAGTCACCCTCAGTCTGCAAGAGGATAAGCCTAGTACTCATCAAAATGTAAATGTATTAAAATGGTTTGAGTAGGTGGATCAACAAGACTTTAAAGAAAGGAAAAGACAATAGATATGACTGCAGATCAGTGATGGACCATTGGGATATGGAGTCATAAAGAGTCTTCTCATTGAAGGCATTTAAGCTCTGTATCAGAAAAAATATTTGTATAATGATGAAGAGAAGATTAAGAGAATAACATAAAGACAAATATTCACTAAGAAGAGATCATCTCTTCTAAGAGAATTTAGATGTGTTTGAATAGTAAACAATGATAAATAGGCAAGCTTACAATAGATCCTCTACCGCATCAGGAATCTATCAATCAAAGGAAAATTTTAATCCCTGAAATCAACAATACATTCAAACAAGATGAAGAATAGAAAAAAGAACATAGAAGACAAATCTGATGAAAAAACTCATATGAATCTTCAATAACATACAATTTACAACTGCATGCCCCTCCGGCTTACAAACTGAAATATACATTCATAAACATTTCTCAAAACCTCCTCTAGTCTTGGGTTAAACCCCCTCCCCCCTCCTTTACATATCATTCATATGATGTATTTATAATCAAAATAGTAGACATGTCTTGTTGCTTGGGTGCTTCTTCTCCAGTGCCATGTGTCTTCTCTTGCCTATCATGTTCCTTCTGTTAGAAGGAAACTCTGGTCAGTATGGGCTTGCAAGAAAAAATACCCTTTGTGGTACTTCAGGCTGAAAATTTTATGTCTCCTTGGCCAGACCCTCCATGCTTCCATTTAAGGGGGTAGTCAATTGTTCAACCACTGTTCCTTCTTTCATTAACTGATTTCTCCTCAAGATCAGGACGAGGCCTAACACCTAGTTTGTTGCCACACATTGCTCTCGGATTGGAACCTACATTAGCACATGATTGTGAAAGTTTCCAAGGGTGGTTTGGGTCCACATTGCTTCAACCCCCACAATTCACCACCAACTGCCACGTAACTCTTTCTCTATACCATGGTTTCGATTGTGGGACCGCTCTAGAATTTTAACGTTTGAGCATGTTCCATCCCCGCAATGAACTGTGGTCATCGATATGTTGCAATCTGCAATACGGGTAACCCTTTTATTTTAGTGCCTCTGCTAAAATTTATCCATTTTCCAACTCCATAATCCTTTTAACCATGTTTAGAGATGGAGCCAATTTTGGCATGTGGAAACTTTGAATGTCGAGCAAGAGTATCTCCTTAAGGATGATCTCCTGAATCTAACGTGGTGACCTAAGGTCATTGTGCTATCACAACTATTGATGGATGAGTTCCATGTGTCTTTGTCACTTCAGCACTTCGGGCTTCGGGAGTTTTGGATTGTGAAGCATGAAAAAATCCCATAGTGGTACGAGCCCGGAGTGACGTGTCAGCCTGACGTCACTTCGAGACTTCGGCTCTTCGAGACTTCGAAATGTTTGGATGGAAATCTCCCAAAGTAACTTTCTCCCGGTTGACGTGGCAACCTCTCATTACTTCGACACTTTGGGCTTCGAGAGATTTTGAACGCGGGCATGAATATCTCTCGAAGTGACTTTCTCTCGGTTGACGTGGTAGTCTCTCGTTACTTCGGGACTTCAACACTTCGGGGATTATGTTTTTTCGTTAATCCTTGCACGATTTTGAAACTTCGAATGCACGAGAGCCATTAATCTGAACTGCACATGGGATATCCACCGTTGAACATTGAACCTATCTATTAGCTTGTATTTCAAGCCCGAAATGGACTACTCTGAATACTATATTTTTCTCATAGTTTTTCCCTGTGCGTACAACATACTTGACCGGCCTGACTTTATCAACCAAAAGAGGAAAAACTTATAGGAAGGTATGCAGAAAAGAGAGAGACTCGACAGAGGTGTAGACCTAGGTCTTAACAATAACTACATATGACCCATGACAACTTTATGTGCTAATAGGGACAACAGGTTCCTCAACACATTTGGTCGAGTCTCTGGTCTCTGTTGGACACCAAGCTCACTAAATCCACTACCTTCCACCCCCAAACCGATGGCTAGATAGAGGTTGTCAATTGGATTATTATGCACATCCTGCACATGTATAACTGTAAGCATCCACATACATGGGATGAGAGTCTTCCCTATGTTCAACACAACTACAACATGGCTCTCCATAGATCCACTGGCCATATCCCATTTCAGATGGGGCTGAGATTCCAACCCTTGTGTCCCATTGATGTTCCACTACCTCTTGCAAGCACACAGAAATAATATTCCCATGTTCAGTCTGAGGCCAACAAAGCCACCAGATTCATTGAGTAGATTCAACACATCCGCCAACTGGTCCATGAGATTTTGCAGAAATCCAATGCTAAGTACAATCAACGCCATGATCAACACCAGGTATTGAACAAGTTTTAGGTGGGAGACAAGGTATGGTTACATTTGTAGAAAGAACACCTTATAGGGGCCCATTGGAAGCTCCATCCACTTCACTATGGGTGTTACATTATCACCAAGGTTGTGGGAGACAAGGATTTTGACCTTAATACTCCCCCCTTCCTTGGCTTGCACCCAGTGTTCAATGTGGACCTCCTCCGACCATATTTTCCACCATTATTGGACACCTCAGAGGTCGCAAAACAATTAACACCAACAGAGCTCAACCTTGAATACATGGAACATGCATCCATTGATCAAATAGTGGACACACAAGTCAAGGGCATTCACCAGTAGAGGATCCAACTTTATCAGGTTGTCAAGGAAGGGCAACTCTTGCACCAAGGAAAATGGCTCACCCAGGGCCAAATTCAGTAGAAATTTCCTCATCTGATGGGGGCACTCAACACAATGGAGACCATTGCTTCCTAAGGGGGGATGATAGATCTAGGCGGATATTGGTGGCCACCCACCTATTCCAATTGGCTCCTTTTGACATTTTTAGTTCAAGATGTTCTTCTGTAATTATTTGTAATTGTGGGTTCTACACTTCGGGGATGTCTAAAGCCCTACACAGCTTCCAGATGGAGATTTGTGGTGACCCACCTAACCCATCTAGCTTATTTTGGAAGCTTTCATGTCAGTACATCTTTTTGTACTTCTAGGGCCGTTTTGGGACCCTAAACAATGTTTTTTTGGCTTGCCACAGTCAAATTGTAGACAGTGTAATATAACTAGGCCAAACCCAATTGTAATGTAAATGAAAATGTACTTAAGCTGGTGAGCTATTTGATATCATTTTGTATGCACATTTCATGGCATAATGTGTGCATGTACTGGGCAGTAAAATGAGGAACTTTGCACATTCTAGGATACCGCACGCAACATCTTAAGCGTGCGTGATATTGAGGCCAGTGAACCTTTGTTTATATGTTGCATTTTATAGGCTGGTGAGCCAACTATTATAAGCTAGGATGCTTATGTTTTGATTATTCTGAAGAACCTAGATGTTAAAGGCCAGTGCACCTATTTTCATATATGTCTCATAATTAATATAAAATACATCATTGCACGCAGACCAACCACGATAAAAGAGATGGGGGACTAAACTCCATTGGTTAGAGAAAGGAAGGGGCCTAAAATTTAAGGAAAAGGGCTAAGCTAGGGAGTTTAAGCCAGAAAGGAATATTATATTAATATTTTTTAAATCATAAAGTATGGATAATTATTTTATCCTAAGTTCTAAAGTTGGGTACAAGTGGGCCAAAGTAGCTCCCAACATGACAAGTGTCAAGTTGGGGACATGCATACATATTGTTGGGACTTAGTTCATTTTTCCATATTTTCCATCATTCTTCCCATCATTTTTCCTTTGATCATTCAGTCATCCAGTCAATCATCCATGAGCATGCACACACCCATTGAGCTATTTTTTGTATCTTCATGATTGTACCTGAGCCTGTATCCATAGCCTTTTACCTGTTCGTGTAGCTGGTTAGCTTGGGAGCTGGACCGAAGAAGTGGGTTGTTAGGCCCGTGGGATATTGAAGAGGCGGGTTGTCAGGCCCGTGAGAAATTCTCTGGGTGAGAGAATTGTTGGGAATTGAATTCCTGAAGGTGCTAAACTGCAACTACAGTGCTTTGAGACTTCTTGTCTGACCTGTTGTTGAAGCCCGGAAAGGAAGTGGGGTAGCCAAAGGACTGTTGAGAAGAGAAGGGGCACACTTCCTGGGTGGGACAGGAATGTGGGGAATGATGGACTGTAGGTTGTTAGTTTGAGTTGGTACGTGAGACATAGTCTTTCTTGTTGTCTATGAGCCTTTAGCCTAGTTAGGAATCCCTTTACTCGAGTGGAGTTTAGTCCCAGCTTGGGGGTGACTCACTGTTGAGAGTGATGAACAATGTGGTTTAAGGCTGGGAGGTTCGTGGAAGGTATGCACACAGTTGGTGACATTCTTACCAAGATAAGTGTCAAATGTGTGATGAATTTACATGTTGCATTGTTATTTACGTGCTTATTTTATGGTTTATCATATGTGCGGTTATAACTGTGTTTATTTTGATGGGTATTTCTTGTATATGATACATGCATATGTTTACTGTTATTTCTATGTGAATCTGTGTGATTATAGTTGTATGTGTATGTTTACGTTTTATATATAATTCTTCCACAATAGTTCTGTGTGTGTGTATTTTAATTGCATGCAGTTCGAAAAATTTATTTGGCATAGCTCAGTTGGTTGTTGGGTATGTTATAGTATGTTCCGCAGAGAGAACATTAAGAGTTATCTGGCATAGCATGGCCCAACATGGATGGTTGGGGATGTTACAATATAAAATAGTTCGAAGAGATATTTTTAATGGTGTAAACCGTTCATCAAATAGATCTTTTATGAGAAAGTTATAGCACAAACAGTGAAGGGTAAGTTTTAAGACCTCACTAACTTCAAAGAGCCATAACTTAATGCTCCGGAATTAGATTGAGGCGCGGGAGCAATCAATGGAAATATATTGAGCCATAGAAGACAGTCCCAGAGTTCAATTAAATTTCTGGGCATGTTAAAAAAATTTAATACGGAAAATAAGGTACCTGTAGCATACCAGTTACAATATGGTATATTGGCCTAGAAATTCAACAGGCTGTAACTAGCAACCAAGGACCTAGAAAAAGGTGAAACTTGGAAATAATGTCCATAATATGTATATGAAGAAACCCAATTGAGATCCTATGAAAAATCCAAAGGAGTAGGTGCAAACATGCATATTTACAGCGCAGAGTTGCGCCAAGTTGAAAAATGAGCAGAAAAATTAATGGGAAAATTTCAAATAGCCATAACTTTCTGCTCAAGACTCAGAATTGAGCATGGGAGTAGATGTTGGAAAGGTCTTGGAAAATGGAATATAAGTATGAACCCCAAAAAATTATATGGGCACTTAATTTTTCAGTAAATCAGAAGAAATAATTCTGATATGTTATTGAACCAAAATGGTTCATATTTTCATGAAATTGTTGAAACAGTTAGCCTGACAAAGTTTTGTTGGTTGCACATTTTGCAGAGTTAAAAACAACTAGATAAAATCAATATCAACATAGATTCCAGAGTAATGGAAGAGTCAAAAGGGACTTACAGTTAGGAAGATGAGATTAGAGGGATGGATGCCCATTTGGGCATTAAAAGAACAAACTCCAATGGACATGGAGATGAAAGGAATGAAAACATGAATATGGTATAGACCATTAAAAATTTTCAGAAGGATGTCCAAAGCCATAAAGTTGATAATGAAAGGATTATGAAAGCCAAGGAGCAGCAGGATGACTTCAACATGAAGTTATTGCATAGCTTGAACATAATAGAAACTAAATTGGATAAGGAGAGTGGCTCAAGAAAATCTGGAAGTCACAGGCCTCCTGATGAGAAAAGAAGATCCATAAGTGTTAGCAGACATCACCATCGCTCCCCGAGGCATTCCAATAAGAGAGAACACAACAACTCAAGTCCATACCCTGTCAGGAAGCATAAGAGGTCTGGGGTGGATGACCTACGAGGAGAAATGAACAAAATCAAACCTCCTACATTTGATGGTGAGCACAAGAAGGATGAAGATGCAGAGACATGGTTGTTGGGAAAGAGAAAATATTTTCAATTCCATAATTATTCTTCTCATGCAAAATCTAGAATAATTATATATCAACTCAAGGGAAAGGCATCCATGTGGTGGGATCAACTTGTGTAGGTGCAACACATTAAAGATAAAAGTGTTACTTGGAGGGAATTCAAGAAGTATTTTGAGAAGAAATACTTGATTAAGAGATACTATGACAAGAAAATGAAAGATTTATTTGAACTCAAGCTTGGGAGTATGACCATAAATGAATATGATAGAAGGTTTTTCAAACTGCTGAGGTATGTCTCTTTCATCAAGGATGAGACAGTTAAGATTCAAAGGTATTTGAGTGGATTTCCATCATTCATCAGTGACAAAATATAGTATGATGATCCAAAGACATTGGAGGAACCATAAGACGATCTAAATGCCTATATGATCAACAAAAATCAAGGCCAACTTTCCAAAAATCTTGGGAAGACAAAAATAAGTTCAAGATGGATCAGAGGAAGAAGGGAGCTAAGCCACCATTCTTCAGAAATAACCCACAGGGACATCAAACTCCTAGAGAGCCCAGAACAATTGAGATAGGGGGTCAAAGGCCAAGGAATCCACCTATTCAATGTTGGGGTTGTAAAGGAGATCATATGTACAGAGATTGTCCTCACAGAGGTGAAAAAGTGAGAACTGTTCATAATGTACAACAAGATAAAATGGTGGAGGACATGGGAAGAAATGTACCAAGGATCTATGCATCCCTAGACAACAAACAGTTAGAGTATCAGTCACATATAATTGAAGTGGAAGGTATGATCAACAGCCAAACCATTGCTATTTTAATTGATTCAGGAACTAGTCATAGTTATATAGATCCTAAGATGGTGGAAAGTTTTCATTTTCCAAGAAGCAAGCATGGGAAATCTTGGTTGGTGTAGCTGGCTACAAGATCCAAAAGAAAAGTTAATGAGATGGTTAAGTCATGTCTTATGGACATGAATGGTCTGAACACCAGGGAAGATTTGAACATCTTCCCTTTAGGTTCCTATGACTGTCTAAATGGGATGGATTGGTTGGACCAACATCATGCCATCCTAAACTGTCATAGAAAGGCCTTTAATTTATTGGATGAGGAATGGACACTAAGGAAGGTGCCCCAGTCTTGTTTGTGAAGAAGAAAGATGGAACATTAAGATTTTGCATTGATTTCAGACAGTTGAATAAAGTGACTATTAAGAACAAGTATCCTCTGCCAATGATTGATGATCTTTTTGATCAATTAAAGGATGCAAAGATATTTTCAAAGATAGATATTAGGTCAGGATACCATCAGGTAATAATTAAAGAAGAAGATATCAACAAGACTACCTTCATAACAAGGTATGGTCATTATGAGTTCACAGTGGTGCCATTTGGGTTGTCACATGCACCAGTCATTTTCATGTGCTTAATGAATGGTGTTTTCCGAGAATATTTATACAAGTTTGTAATTGTCTTTTTAGATGACATTCTTATATATTCCAAGTTAGAATAAGAGCATGAACATAATTTGAGGATGGTGTTGCAAGTATAAAGGGAGCATTAGTTGTATGCCAAGTTGAGCACGTGCTCATTTTATCAAAAGCAAATTCAGTGTTTTGGTCATATTATTTCAAAGGATGGGATATAAGTGGATCCTGAGAAGATATAAGCCATTAGAGAATGGTCAATGCCAAAGAATGTGACAGAGGTCAGATCATTCATGGGCCTTGCAGGCTATTACAAGAGATTTATTGAAGGATTTTCAAAGATTGCACACTCAATCACTTCCTTTCAAAGAAAGGGTGTGAAGTTTCAGTGGACATTGGATTGTGAAAAGAGTTTCCAACACTTGAAACAATTAGTAACAAGTGCTCCAACACTAAGGATTGCAGACCCAAATGAAGACTTGATTGTATGCACAGATGTATGTAAAGAAGGACTTAGTGGAGTCCTCAATCAAAATGGGTTTGTTATATGTTATGAATCAAGGAAGTTGAAGGAGCATGGAAGACACTATGCCACTCATGATTTGGAGTTGGCAACCATAGTGCATGCCTTGATGAAAATGGAGACACTACCTCATGGGGAAAATGTTTGAGCTAAGAACAGACCATAATGGGCTGAAATATTTTTTTGATCAGCCAACTCTAAATGCTAGACAAAGCAGATGGTTAGAATTTTTAAGTGAATATGACTTTGATATAAAACATATCAAGGGGAAAGAGAACAAAGTGGTTGATGCACTCAATAGAAGAGTGCATTAATTGCATGCTACAACCATTAGCATGTACCAATCATATTTGAAAGACATAATTATGGAGGCTGGAAAATCAGATTTGCAATAAAAGGAATTAGTGACAAAATTACAACAAGGTATTTTACAGCAGAAAATTAAAGATTACAAGCTAGATAATGATGAAATTCTCATGTACAGGGGCATAATTTATGTACCAAATTCTCAGGAATTGAAAAATCTGATATTGGGAGAAATGCATAATGTACCTTATGTTGGGCACCCAGGATATCATAAAACTATTGCAGCTGTCAAGAGCCAATATTATTGGCCAGACATGAAGAAAGAGGTTGTTAATTTTATTGCCAGATGTTTGGAATGTCAAAAAGTAAAGGCTGAGCATAGACACCCAACTGGTTTGCTACAACCATTACCCATTCCTGAGTGGAAATGGGAAGTTGTAACAATGGATTTCATCACCAAACTTCTCAGAACAAACAAGCAATATGATTCTATCATGGTAGTGGTGGATAAGATTACTAAAGATGCCCATTTTATTCTAGTTAAGCTCACTCACAAGGCATCGAACATTGTTGATATTTATATAAAATAAATTGCTAGATTGCATGGCATACCCAAGACAATTGTGTCTGATAAAGATCCAAAATTTACCTGAAAATTTTGGAAGGGGTTATTTAATGGATTTGGAACAAATTTGAATTTTAGTACATCGTATCATCTAGAATCAGATGGGAAAATAGAGAGGGTGAATCAAGTGATTGAGGATATGTTGAGGATGTATGTGATGGATAAACCATCAAAACGGGAAGACTACCTCCACTTGGTAGAGTTTGCTTATAACAATGGGTACCAAGCATCTCTAAAGGTGAGCCCATTTGAGGCACTTTATTCTAGAAAGTGTAACACACTAGTAAGCTAGGATAGCCCAGTAGTGGTTGGGCCAGCTTTGCTCAGGGAAATGGAGGAGAAAATTGTTACACGTCAAAATTACTCACTTCGATAGTGTCGCAAGTGTCGTCATTACAAGTGTCGCAAGTGTCGCATTTTGCTCACAAGTGTCGCAAGTGTCAGGGAAGCATACTGCCATGATGCCTATGTCGTGCCTATAACGACATGAGAAGGACACTTAAAACACCTCAAACATTTTATTTGGAAGAGGATAAATGAGTCAACAGGCTCATGAACCTTTTTCCATCTGAAAACACTCAAAAAACTAAGCTTTTGAAGGAGAGCGCTCCCCTATACCTCTTATGGGAGCGTTGGCGCTCCCCCTTACACTGTCTGGGAGCGTTATAAAGCTCCTTTGGCCCTTTTGAGGGAGCGCTGGTGTCTTTAGGAGCACTGCCCCCCCCTTAAGCCTACTAGGAAGCGTTGTAGCGCTCTGATGGCCCTTTTGAGGGAGCGCTACCTATTTTGGGCAGTAGTTAAGTTGTTGAGATGAATGGGGGAAGAATCCTTTCATTCTTGGAAGGCAATTGAGCTTGAATCCCTAGTCTAGCCATGATCTTAGGGCAGATCCTCAACTAAAGGAGGCAAATCCTCAACTTCCCCAAGGATATCTCAAGTGGTTAAAGCCTCTCCAAGTCTATATAAGCAAGCTTTCTCATGGTGAAAGGGGACTGGAAAAAGGAGAATGACACCAAACTTATGATCTCATAAGTGGTGCTGGAACAAAGATATTTTGGAATAAAGAGACCTATGATCTCATAGGGAGCAATCATTGAAGCTATCATCATTCGGATCCTGGATATTTGGAGCAAGGGGTAGACAAGGGGGACTTGACGAAGCTGTCGCATTTGCATCTACGATTGTAAGTTACTGTTGTCATCGTTCTCATTAATATGACACACTTGGCCTGTTTCTTTCTAGTTTGTGTATGATCTTAAATGAACTTATCTCTGATAGATAGATCTGTTTTCAAGCTAATATCAATAGAGTAGGAAGTGGTCGTACTATTGTTTGTCTACAGGGCTCATCGAGGAGTGAAAGATTGGAGCTCAACTCGGAGCGTGCAGGGACAAACATCGGAAATAGGTACTTCTTTTCTCCTTCCTTCTCACACACTAGTCCACCTAGATCTAAAAGGAAGTCAATGACCATGATAAGCACTTTTTGTCTTAGAGTTAAGAGTCTAGCTCTTTGAGGAGATCTACCTGTCCGCAGGGAGATTTTCCTTCAACACAAATGATAAAAATAAAATAAAATTTAAAGGCTGCCCAAGACAGGCATAAAAACTATGCTGATAAGGGAAGAACTCACATGGAATTTAAAGTGGGTGATCGTGTATTCTTGAAAGTGAAGGCCAACAGAAGTTCCCTGAAATTGGGAAATTGTTCAAAGTTGGCAGCTCGCTATTGTGGGCCATTTGAAATACTAGAGATGATTGGTCCAATAGCTTATATGATTGCATTGCCTGCATCTATGTATATTCATAATGTATTCCATGTATCATTGCTAAAGAAATATATACCTAATGCTAATCATGTAATTGATTGGAATGTGATTCAGGTGGAGCAAGAAGGCACTTTCCAATTTCATCTGGTATGCATTCTGGACCAGAAAATCAAACATCTCTGGAATCGATCCATAAGGCTTGTAAAGGTCCAATGGACCTGGTACGGTCCTGAGGATGATACTTGAGAGCATAAGGATGAAATGTGGGCAAAATACCTTCATCTTTTTGAGGATTTTTGAAATTATGTTGTATATGGGTACATGATGCACTAATGACAATGCATAAATAAGGGGAGGGGATTATAATATCCCTAGGCTGAACCCAATTGTAATGTAAATGAAAATTTACTTAAGATGGTGAGTTGTTTTATATCATTTGGTATGCACATTTCATGGCATCATGCGTGTTGTTCCTGAGTCTGTACTAAGGCTTAAAGTACAGTGTCAAGGCATCCAAAAGCATACTAAAGATTGATACAGGATTATACTAACCTTTGGTATGAGAAACTAGAGAAGATTTCTACGTTCTCGTCGTCTAGCTTCCAACTGCTCTTGAGCAGTTATGTCACGCTCAATGGTTGCCCATGATTGTTCCAATTCGTCCCGGGTGTTCGCAGTTTTAAGGATTGTGTCTAAGAGATTTAAAGCGATATGTATTTGACTAGATAATCCGGGTTGAATATTAGGTTGAGTTGCTGCGGGAACAGTCATTGAGTAACAGTTCTAGTACAGAAATGGTTTTTAAAGAGATCATTTATTTGTTGTTTTAATTCGGACGAAAATAAAGAGAAACCCTTTGCATAAAAAAAAGACGAAATAAGAATGCAAATTGAAGGCCCTTTCCTGTAACTGTGTTGTTTCTGATAAAAATAACGTGAGATGGGAGAAAACATTAAGCTGCAGATGACGTGAAGTTCCTGTCGGTGGAAAACTCACGTATACACAGAAGAAGCAAATGACATAAACATAATTGAATTAGTGTAAATAAACATAAAATTTTGTAAGTGTAAATTTGTCTTATACCCGCTAATAGCTGGTCCAGAGGAAAGACAAGAGACAATTACAGAAAAAGATGCAAACCTTTCACCATAGTAGTGGTCGTACTAAATTACAGTGATACACGTCAATTATGTAGAGAAAAATGAAAAGAAACAAAGAACATGACAAAACAAACTTGCAACACAGTCGTGACAGAATCGAGAATCTTCAAATTGCTTGTATTAACTCCTTTGATGCAAAAAATCTCTTACAATTAATACCAAAAAGTCCAGCCTTCTTCTCTTCTTTTTGTGATCTATTTATACAAGATTGACCTCTCGGTTTGGAAGAGCCAAATTACTCCATCTGTCCGAATCCATTTTCAAAAAGGTGCCAGGTGCTTGTTTTTGCTTAGATTTAATACACATGATACATTTGTCCCAAAAAATGAAATACAAGCTGTGAAGGCTTTGCATTGACAGCTGGGGGGAATGAGATAAATCCATTTCATCGATTCTATCTTTTAAGAAGTGTTAGGTGCCTGTCCTCGCATGGATTCAGTGTACATTATACACTTGTCCACAAATTGGGTCACAAGCTATGAAGGTTCGGCCTGACAACGGGCTTCGGCAAGATAACACTCTCGGGCCAATTGTGGAAGTTTATCATTTATTTGTATATCTACGAGCTCAAGGGTGCCAAGTTGTGCACTAGGCTGAATCAAATGTTTGTAGATTTGAGCCAGGTTTATCCTGTCCATCTGGGAGATTTCCGTTGAATTTCTGTCATTCCCCTCCTTTATGTCGAGAGAAATCTGATCTATATTCGTCTGCCTTAGCGCCTCTGTGTCACCTTCAATTTCTATCCCCAACTGCTCACCATTTATGTTATTGACGACCTCTTCTAATGAATTTGCCACTTTTTGAGCCTGCTCTTTGCTCAAAGTAATATCCTGTTCCCAATTCTTTAACAAGATATTACCCCTGGTTTGTTCGGCAATGGTGAGCCTGGGATGCCCTGAAAACCTGTTGTTGGTCGCTATCACTGCCTCTTGGAAAGAGACCCGAGCAACTTCTGCGTTCCTTTCTCTGTTAATCATATTCTCAGAGATTCGTTGTATTAACAAGCAGTCTTCTCGAATCTCTCCTACTTTGTTTAGTAGGCTTTGTTGAGCAGAGGAGATCTTGCTCCGAATATAAGTCACTTGAGATTTAATGATCTCGATGTCAACTGCCTTGCTTTCTGCAATCTTCAACTGAGTCTGTAGCTGTGTAATTTCATCCCTCTGCTGGCCCGATTGTACCCGACCATCTCGGATCGTTGAATTTGCTTGTTCCAGTTTGGACTTGAGGACTTCAATTTCTTTCTTATCGGCCAATTGGGCCAGCTCTATTGCCCCACTTGCTTGACTCTTAGCATCTTACGCAGCCGAAGCTATTCAGGCTTCAAGAGTCTTGATCAGCTGATTCTTTGCTCTGAGCTGATTTTTTAACGCCGCGACCGAGAATTGATTTGTCGTCGCGTACGCTCCCAGCGTCCCTGCAATTTCTGTGGAAAATTCATCCTTCTTTTTATTCATCCCATCGGTCATCACTTTGAATTTTTTACCAGTGGACTCTCCCTCTTGGTAAAATTCTCGCTTTACTACAACTTTCCTCTTTTTGTCAAAAAAGAATTCATTAGGAGGGAGTTCCACTGCCCTTATAGGCCTCAGTTCTTCATAAAAAATCCATCCTTCCTATATGTTTCCTTGCGCTGACTGCAAAGGGGTGACAGAGGTGATGGGTGCCCCGATTTGCTTCGCCGTTTTCCCTGGTGTGCTGAGTGGATCTTTCTCTTTTGGGGGATCAGAGGTCTTAGTCCCCGCCTCCGGTTTTTGAGTTTTCTGAGGGTCTGTGTCCTTTATTTTCATCGCAGGACTATGCTCCTTGGGAGGATCAGTAATCTCTTTTTCTGTTTCGGGATTCTCCTCCTGCTCAGGCTTCTTCTTCTTTTATGGATTCTTCTTCGGCTCAGGACTCTTCTCTCGCTCGGGACTTTTTCCTTGTTCGAGATTCTGTTCCTGCTCCCTTTCCTGACGTTTTTCGGGATTAGAAGTCTGTCCCACAGAACTTCCGGCCTCCTTTTCTTTATCCTTAGAAAGTCCCAATCCTCCCAACACAACGGGAAGGCATCTTTTCCTATGCTCTTGAAATTTTAAAACAGAAGCTCTGTCTGTGGGTGGTAGGGATCTGATTCGAAATTGCACCTCCAAATAGGATCTCGCCCCTAGGAAAACATCATCCGAGGGCGAATATTCATGTTTGAACCTCTTCAATCCACAATTTCCCAAATGAGAACTTACAATTCCCAGGGGATCATGCTTTTTGTACTCGATAGAGAATAGGCTCAAGTCCTCAATGGCTGCAGCCTCCGCTTTAGCATGTCCAAAATATAATAATGAATATAAATTCAGCCGAATAGGGAAAGATGGCCATACCTTCTTGGCCGACGCTTTGAGCTCCGAAAACTCTCAAATAGGAGAATTCTTCCTCTACATACCAGTCTGCGATACGACTCAAATTCGCAGCAATGCTATCAGAGATGCGGGGTGGTGTAAGACCAAAAATGGCGACGTGCAGGGGTACCATCACCCAATTGAAAATCTCATAAATAAACTTATTTGCGTTATTTTCCCACAACTTATCATGGTACTCATGTACAATTTTTTCCTCGGTTGGACTCCAAGCCCAATTCATTAAAGGGAAAGGCGTCATGGAGCAAATTGCGTCCATGATATACGCGGACATGAAGAATCTGAATGCCCTCCCGACTGCTTTTTTCTCCCGATACTCCATGACCCTGTCGAACAAACTATCAGAGAGCATCTTCGACCAATTGAATGAGCTACCTTCTGCTACCCGAAAGATAAGGGGTACCCACCGGATGTAAAAATGTGCGGTATCCTCGCTGCCGAAAAGCCGGCATGCCATCATTGCCACATATATGAATGGTGGCTCCAGCGAAGAAATTGAATACACGCCTTTATCAGTTACTCTAAATGTTGCGGAGCGCGAAACCCAGTCTTTTATAAAACCACCCATGGTTTTATCATATTCTTTGCACTCCTTCTTTTTGAATTCCTGCTGGAATTCACTGCCATATATATATTCAGAAGTCGTTGGCAGCCTATACATAGACTAGATATGCTCTTGTCTGAAAGTCCCGATCGTGTTTCATCGATCATTTATGATGGTTCTGGTGGGTAAGTCGACATGATCCAATGCCCATCGGATCATGTCGTAGTATGGGAGCAACCGAGGTCTGGCTACAACCAGGTGTCTCCCTGACTGAATAACTGTCTTGTACTTAGTGTTCAGGTTGTCCCTTACAAGATCAATGTCATCGTCATCTGAGTCTGGGCAGTTTATCAACCCGGATTTCAGAATATCTGAGATAGTCGACCAGGTGTCTACTGATCCACCAGTCCGAGGAGAAGTGTCTGAGATGTTGTCTGAACCCTGTGCTGCAACCTCGACACCCTCTTTCGCTGCTCTTCTTGGCGCCATAGCTGAAGCTTGCTTTTTTGCTCTTCTGCAGTAGACCTGTGTATACATGCAGAAATGAGTTCCCTCGAAGAAAGGTGAGCTCTGTACGCATATGAAAAATATCCAAAATAGAATGAAACATTTCGTATATATTTGAAAACTCTGCAGCCTTTGAACAAGTCTGTCAAATCACAAAATAAAGCCAAATTTATTGTATGAATCTGATCTTACTTGTTCGTGGATCTACCCTAAATCTTATATTAATGCCATCAATGTTCGGGGGTTTTGACAGGCAATCGGGTCATGGAGAGCAAGTAAATCCCTCGTGAAGTGTGCCAACCTCGATGCGCGGGGCGTACCTCGCTTAATTTCATTTTTCCAAAATTTCAAATCTTAACGACTTAAAGATTTCCTCGCTTTTCGCCACATCGTAAATTTCCCTATGACATTTTGACTTTACAACTCGCGAGACTGTGAGTTCTGATTTTAGCGTTTATAAACAATAATCGCGATGTGGCGGATCTTTAATGACATGATTAACTTAACCGCGATATCGTGATTCGGGAATTGGAAGACAAAATTTCAGGAGAATGATATGCCGAGTCGCGATATCGCGATGCGGCGACAATTAAGGGTCGAATTAAGAGAAGGAAATCTTAGATTAGGCGATTAATTAATCTCGCTATAATTATGTAGCAACTTCGCGAATCAGAGTTTTGGACATCTTAACTTTATGAAAGAAAGTGCCGAGCGGCGATGTGCCGAGAACCAAGTTTTAATCGTGGTTAGTTTTTTTACCCTCGGTTCTTGACTAAGGTTATCAAAAGGTTATCGCGTTCTCGGCTCTCGGGGTAGTAAAAATAGAAATTTAGGGTCGACGAATGCCGAGGCGTGAAACCCCGACGATGTCTAAACAAAGGTTAAAGGTTTGATATTATTCTTTGCCTTGGACGAAAATTAGAACCGAGTTCGCATTCTCGCGACTCGGGACTTGTGAATTAAAAAATCAAAGCGTCCGACTTGCGATATTCGACTTACGATATTCCAGAATAAAGAAAAAAGGCAAACATATTGGCGAAAAATGAATCTCTTCTTTTGGAATTGAAAAAGCCTTGCTATTCAGATGACGAGATTAAAAAGTCTTATGATTTTGGAAGGAAAAGAAGAACAACGTTAAATTTCAAGTATCAAATGTTGAAAATTGCGCGAGGTGAAAAAACAAGGGCGGCTCCAACATAGGCTCCAACTAGGGATCTCGCTTTCCTGTGAGGCGGGAAGAACAGTAGACCAGGTGCCAAAATTGGGTAAAATGGAGTCATAGGCTAAAATCAAGGAAAAAATCCAAGGAAAAAGAAAGAAAGGAGGAAAAAAGATTTCGCTTGGTAACCCAGAAACTTTTTCGAACTCAGATACTCTTTCCAAAGACAGTTGAAGACACCTTCACAATTTTCTCTTTCTCACTACTAAGTTTGGGGAATGCTTCTAGACAGTCGTAACTGCCCTAGGATATTCAACAGGTCCTGTGATTCTCAGCTTGCATCAAAGAATGATATTATATAATCTAAAAAAGGGGAGTCCCGTCGGAATTTTGGGGAAATGATCCAGTTTTCAGAAAACATTGATTGCCCGAGTTAATTGATGTTACGTATAACAGCCTTACAGATCTCTCAGACATTGCTTCACTACCAGCGAGCCTGTTCAGTACCCCGGTGAAGTTGTCTGACCCTTTTTCACTGAATTTCTTTTCACCACTTCGGAAAATATTTATGTGTTTAAACGCTAAGACGAGGGCAATCATTTCTGAATTTCCTTTCATCGTATTAATGGACTAGGTGGGGGCAATCATTTTTGAATTTCCTTTCACCACCTGTCTCAGTATTTTATTTTTAAAACACGAAGATGGGAGCAATCAGTTTATATCAGGGCTGAGATCTGTGTAATATATTTTTTATCAGAGGTCTGTCAACTTATTTTGATTACTCGGTATCAACCTTTCTTTGACCCTGACAAGACCTTTAGTTCTCAGGGAGACAGGGGAGAATAATAAAATTTAAAGGAACATCCTGTTTAAGCAAGCTTTGATTTTCCGGACGCTATTGAAAAACTTAGGAAAGTTAGGATCACTATAGGCGTTCCTTAGCTTAGCAGAGGATCAAGCAGTTGTGAAAACCAGCTTTCTTATTAAGATCTGCTTCAGAATCCCTGGGGTTTGAAACGAAAAACCCTTTATCCCTTCCTGAAGGCTTGGGAAGATAGTGACTCACTAAAGTTAGGCCCCAAAATAAACAGAAAACAAAGCAGCAATCGAATGGTTTAATATCAAAAAGATCACAACAGTTCTGGACTATTCTTCAAATGCATTTGGGAACGAAAATCATGACTGACTGCATTTTGGCTTTAATCCATCATTCAAAT
>JZKD02S1638211.1:728827-749828 GCA_000966675.3 Picea glauca
TTCATACAAAGACCATTCATTTGTTGTCAATGGCAGAATCTTTTCTCACTCACCATCCAATGAACTTCAATATACGCCCAACAAATACTTGTACGATCTCCAAGAATGCAAGGCAGTCTACCAGAGCAGTTATAGCCTGTGTAGGGTCCACGTACGGACCATAGGGACCCCGACGAGCAAGGTGCAAACAGCCTTAGGGCTTATGGAATTTGCTAAGGATGAACTGTAGTCATCGATCTCAGAATGGACGGTCTGGTTTGGTTCATTGTTGTATTCCATTAATTTTATGTATGAAAACGAATTGCTTTGTGCATTTACAACTGCGTGACAGTGAATAAGTGAGCCCACTGTCCCAACCCACACATGGAAGTTAGGTATTCAAATTAGGGACAAATCGATCTCAAAAAATTGCTTACTACTTATCCTTATCAATAGAGAACCACAACCAAATCTTTTCACACTGAGATTCATTGACTTAACCACCAAAGACACTAACAATGTTTTACAGTGATAGATGTATAATGAATAGAGAATTGAATATGGCTTTGAACTATGCACTCAGACAAAATAGTTAATCACGATGAATATAGAGATTTTACTTTAGAAATCCAAATGGGAAAACCTACTTCTTATGATTTTTCAGTTTTCATTTTGGCAATTTTTTGTTACAATGCAATTCATGCCTCTTGTGCATCCTCCTCTCTTGGTCATAAAAAACCCGAAGCCCTTTGTGAGACTAATTACAAAGAGATTTAGGAGAGTTGGGACAATATGAAAGTGAAGAGACTAACTTTTCATTTTTCATTCTTCTTTTTTTATTTTATTCTTTTGTTTTATTTAAATCTTTGTTTTTCCTATTTTTTGTATCATTTAATTTTTAACATTTGCATTTTCCTTTATGTTTTATCTAACTTTCATTAATTGCCAAATTACACTTAGGTATTGAGTCTTACAACAATTCGTTTGTTCAAATCCATTTTAAATCAATTAAGGCTCAAGATCCGAGACATACAAGTATACAAACTTTATGATCGAGTACAAATTTTGTGATTTTTTTAAAAGTTATTTTGAGGGGGCTTGTAGG
Organism: Picea glauca; assembly: GCA_000966675.3. Lineage (NCBI taxonomy): Eukaryota > Viridiplantae > Streptophyta > Pinopsida > Pinales > Pinaceae > Picea > Picea glauca. Next base: position 729,912 of record JZKD02S1638211.1, read on the forward strand.
TTGCTAAAGAGCAACATGCAAGTTGCTCGTAGGTTGCATGAAGGAAACTCGTGAGCATACATCGAAAGGTTCTCAAAGGAGTTGTCACTCATGAAGAAAATGCATATAAATGGCTTAGCTTAGTTGTATGTGGTCAATAATGATTAAATATGGATACACCTCAGATTTTACCGGTTAAGTGAGGAGGCTCTAAATAGAGTCTACTTCATCAACTTATCAATATAATATTCATTTCTTATATTATTCATGAATAATATCACCTAGTAAGGTGATGTTAATATCATAGCTTAATATATGTTATCATTAATTATGGTTTTTGTTTTTGGTAGAAATTTCACCTACAAACTAGTTTTACCCATGTAGGAATTTTGTCAAACACTTAGCCAAACTCTGATTTCAAATTTCAACAGTAATGTATTTTAAACCTAAAACATTCAATTGTATTTTATGAGCAGAAATACAAATGACTAAGAAATTTGCAGTGGAAATAAATGAATAGTAGACAAATATCAACCACACATTTGACACAAATATATTCAGGCAATGCCCCTGGAAAAAACCTCAAAGGAAAACCAATAGAGAGAGGGAGATTTTATTATTTCTTGAGCTCACAAAAAATGATATTTTACAACAATTTATTCCAACAATAGAAACACAAACCTATCTCGATAACCGTGCCAAGCAACACTTCGAAAATTGTGCCCAAACTACTCCTCGAATTCTATGCCCAAAATTTCGTAATGTGTACCACTGATACAACAATAAATTTTGTTCAAAACTACCTCAAAAACTGTGCATAGTTTCCTATAGATATCGTATGGAACTGTACATATTTTGACTGTATTAAATGCCTAAAACATTGTGCCAGAATCTTCCTCGATTTTTGTGCCTGATTTTCTATTGTACGTCCCAACAATAAACTGTTGTATGATCACTCCAATCCGTACTGTACGAACTGCATTTAATGTTGGAAATATTTTCTTGTTTTGCATGCCCTTCCTCTCCTTGGAAAGTGCACCCCTTCTGCTGCAATATCTCTCACCTCTCTCTCTCTCTCTCTCTCTCTCTCTCTCTCTCTCTTCTTGGAAAATTATGTGCCTCTTCACTCTCTCGTTCTCCGTTTATTCTCATTAACAATAAAACCCTAACCCTAGATCTCAATGGCCAAGATTAAATCTTGTGATCTCAAGATCAATGGTCATGACTTAATTTCACATTGAGTTCACTTAAATCACTTAAGTGACCCAAACTTTATAAAGTCACTTTTAGTCATTAAATTAAAAAGTACACTTACCAACTTTATAAAATCACTTTATAAAGTAAAGTGTCTGGAGAGTGAAATTTGCTTGTTCACTTCTGCATGCTAGGCACCGCCAATGTAGAAGTACCTCCAAGCTACAAAAGCTAACACTCCCTCTTAGCGAGGGAGGTACTAATGGAAACCTCACCTGGATCTGTCTCCAACCCCATCATCCCATTTGATATTGTAGTTGCTCCATCTAAACTGGAAGCCTTTGCTCCCTTTGAAATGGAAGCCCCTGTTGCTACATGTGTTGGACTCTAATATGGAGACCTTCCCATCCAATACATGCCCCTAGGATTCTCCTCACTCTCTTGAGCATCCAACTGTGTCATCTCATACCAGCTAAGTCTCTTGATAGTACTGGATGAAGCCTCACAACTGTCTTCCACTAATACTGACATTGACTCTGAATTCAAGAATCCACTGGATCCAATCACAAGTTGTCCCATCAACTTATATATCCTCTCATATGTGACACCAAACACTACTGTCGTGTTCAAAGTATATCCTTCTAGATATAGGAACACATGCTCATGAAAGAACATAACTCCACATCCCTCATCCTCCAAAGCTAACACTGAGAGCAAATTTACTAGCAACTCTGGAACAAACAACACCTCTGTCACCTCCAGAAATTCTCCTGACTCTAGTTGGAATCTCACACATCCAACCCCCTTTAGTGCATGTATGGTGCTAGCCGCACAACCCACATAGAAATCAAAGTCTATCTCTAAAAAACTAAGGAACATTGACCTCATTCCTGTCATATGTCGAGATGCATCACTGTCCACAAACCATGCTTCGATTCCCTTGCATGCTAGACAACCATTGTCTGAAAGACAAGTCATCAGAGAAAATTCCTTCTTGAACTTATCAACAAAAGCAACTGATGTTGATACCTATGCATCCTTCTTTCCCTTCTTGTTTGGACATTCACTAGCATAGTGTCTAGTCTTATGACATGCAAATAATTTCACTTTGCTCATGTCCTTCTTCTTCCCTTTTCTCTTTCCCACAAGAGAAACATTCTCCTCATATGCACCACCCTCTACCTTCTCCTGATCTCTAATATGATATCCCTCCCAGATCTCTTCATGAGTAAAGTCATTCCACAACATATCCCAAGAGGGAAAGTTCTCTCTTCCCACCACACACTTCATGAACACATCCCACTCTTTGGTGAATCCCTTTAGGGATACACGCACCAACTATGAGTCTAGAATAATATCACCAACAACACCCAACTCATCCTTCACCTGCATGATCTAGGTGAGATATGAGGTCACACTCTCTTCCTTGTCCATCCTAGTGTTCTGGAGCTTGTCCCTCAAGGCCATCTTCTTGATCTTGTTCTTGTACAAGTTTATCAATGCATCCCACATCTCCTTGGTTTTCTTTTTCTCAGCCAAATGTGGGATCATGTGGTCTTTTACCCCATCTCGGAGTATCCCGTGTGTCCTTGTTTCCTTCACCTCATGGAGGTATAGGGAAATGGGATCTAACAAAGGCATTGTCACTGTGGTACTCACAAAATTCCACAGCTTGTTCTCCCTGAGAAAAACTGTAATCCTCACCTTCCACTGTAGGTAGTTGGAGATCCCCTCCAACCTATCCTCATACCTGATACTAGAATCCATCTTTATCCAACTAACCAAGAATCATTTTCCCTTCTTTATTCATAGCAAGAACCCCTCAAAGTCACAACAATCCAAGTGCCAAAATCTTGTTCATTGAACCTCAGAGCCCAAGCTCTAATACCATGTAGAAATTTCACCTACAAACTAGTTTTATCCTTGTAGGAATTTTGTCAAACACTTAGCCAAACTCTGATTTATGTCTCCAATAAAACATCAACAATAATGCATTTTAAACCCAAAACATTGAACTGTATTTTATGAGCATAAATACAAATGACTAAGAACTCTGCAGCGAAAAAAATGAATAGTAGAAAAATATCAACCACACATTTGACACAAAGATATTCGGGCAATGCCTCGGGAAAAAACCTCAAAGGGAAAACCAATAGAGAGAGGGAGATTTTGTTATTTCTTGAGCTCACATAAAATGATCTTTTACAACAATTTATTCCAACAACAGAAACACAAACTTATCTCGATAATCGTGCCAAGCAACAATTCAAAAAATGTGCCCTAACTGCTCCTGGAATTCTGTGCCCAGAATTTTGTATTGCGTACGACCACTACAACAATAAATGTTGTACAAAACTACCTCGAAAAATTTGCACAGTTTCTAGTATATATCGTACATAACAATATAGATTTTGACTGTATTAAATGCCTCAAAAAAATCGTGCCAAAATTTGCCTCAATTTTTGTGCCTAATTTTTTGTTGTACAACCCAACAATACGTTGTTGTACGATCACTCTAATCTGTACTATACGGATTGCATTTAATGTTGGAAATATTTTCTTGGTTTGTGTGTCCTTCCTTTCCTTGGAAAGTGTTCCCCTTCTACTGCAATATCTCTCACCTCTTCAACTCTCTCTCTTGCTCTCTTCTTGGAAAATTATGTGCCTCTTCACTCTCCCTTTCTGCTTTTATTCTTATTAATTACTAAAACCCCTAACCCTAGATCTCAATGGCCAAGATTAAATCTTTTCATCTAAAGATCAACGATTGTGACTTAATTTCACATTGAGTTCACTTAAATCACTTAAGTGACCCAAACTCTATAAAGTCACTTTTAGTCATTAAATTAAAAAGCACACTTACCAACTTTCTAAAATCACTTAATAAAGTAAAGTGTATAGAGAATGCAATTTGCTTGATCAATTATGCTAGACACTCCCAATACATAAGTACCTCCAAGCTACAAAACTTAATATTTCTCTTATTGCATATTTTTAAATGATTATAATCATGAACCAAATGAGAATGAAATGAAGTGCACTATTATGAAAAAGTAATGGAAGTTTATGAACCCATGACTTTGGTGATTAATTTTTAACTTATATTGAAATTATTCTTTAATTAATTAAATAATTATTATATTCTCCTAAAGTGAGAGTGATGATGAAAAAAGTGGTTGAAAAGACTTAGAGGATATTGACACATTTTTAACCTATATGCACTTTATTACATCTATAAATGTTAGAATTCTTATTTTATTCAACTTAAGAATGATTTTAGATTTTATATTATGTTCTTATAGGATGATGAAGGAACCAACAACAATTTGATTGAATTCAATTATCAATTCATTTCATTATATGTATATAGATATGCTTTCATGCCATGTATATAAATTCATTTCATTATATGTATAGATATGTTTTCATGCCACTTTATTACATCTATAAATGTAAGAATTCTTATTTTATTCAACTTAAGAATGATTTTAGATTTTATATTATGTTCTTATAGGATGATGAAGGAACCAACAACAATTTGATTGAATTCAATTATCAATTCATTTCATTATATGTATATAGATATGCTTTCATGCCATGTATATAAATTCATTTCATTATATGTATAGATATGTTTTCATGCCATGTATACAAAGTTGGCATTTCCGTGGTGCAGGGAACCATTTGTTTTGTTATAGGAAAAAAATCCACACGGTTATTTTTTTATTTAATTTAAAATTTTATAATTATGTTTATATATATATGATTTTCTACTTTCAAGGAGTGAAATTAATTGAAATATTAGTGCATAAAATATAAGCAATCTAGTCAATATTTGAAAATTTTCAAAATAGTAATTACCAAATACAATAGTAATAGTAATAATAATAGTAATGATAATAATATTAATTACATTAATAATTAGTAGAATAAATAATAATATTAACAATAATAATTATAAATAATAACAACTAGTTATTAATTATTAATAATTGAATTAAGATAATTAAATAATTGTAATTATCAATTCACATAAAATCAACACAATAAACTTGAAACCACATGGTGTGTCAACATTTGTGATGCAACTAATGATGCATACCAACAAAATTATGCAATAATGATGCGATGTTGACGCATGATCGAATCAACTTATATAGAGCATTGATATAAATGACGCCAACCTGAATCAACATGATGCAAAATCGATGAAAATTAACATAAGTGGTGCTAATATTAGATGCAAATTATTAGGAGAGTCAAAATATATGATGCCACATTTTAATCTTATTGGCACAAATTAAAATTTGTGTATATATTTTTGACTCAAACACGATGCAATATATCTATAGCCTCGATATATTGTATGTTGATTCATAGTGAAATGATGCAATGTATATGCAAATGTGACACAAATTTAACTATACGACACTCAACTCGATACATATGCAACACCAATTCTAGTTCACATCTATATATTTGATGCAAATTTAAAGCACCATGATGAATATATGGCACAATGCTCAATGTCTGCAAAAGTGTTGGGAATTGCATCCTCAAAACATTGAAAAGTTTTGAAAAAAATTGCATTTCCATGCAACACTAATGGCAATGTTATGGCATTGTAGTGTAGTAGTGTGGTAACCTTTATGAAATTCCAAAACAAATATGATCAAACACTAGTCTAACCTTCCAAATTATATGTCTTTTTTAAAAACTAGGTACAAGTACATGAGGACTATAGAAAATAAATATCTTCTCTACCTATACTATCAGAGGGCATTTATTGCAAGGGGAATTTTTATGGAGACCCAAAAGTTATTTAAGGAGAAGCCACCAAGTCATAAAGAATAAGTTCCCACATTGGGAAAACCACACAATCTAACTTAGGAGGACATACAATGTCAGAAACAATATATGGAATATTGTTCTCTTGAACTTTAAGCCAAGGTTGATGACTTCCTCTCTAATGAAGAAAGTTAAGACTCGAATTCCAATTTAAATTTGATTGGGAATATGAAAATAAGTATGATCATGGTACTGATAGTGAGATTCATGAATAAATACCTAAAGATGTTTTCCATGCAATTTCAAAGAAATTCATGTCGAATCAAATTTATACAATCCCTAAGTCCAATCTCACCCATGATGAAGACTCTATGAAGGTGTTGTTCCCTCCAGAACAACACACTTATTAAAATTTAAGCAAGGAATTTTTCACTACTAACTTGACTAGGTATTCATACATAAAACTATTGTTCTATATGCAATCTCTGAAAATAATCTAAGGTGTTTTGATAGGAAAAAATATCTTCAGTTTTCATTACTTATCTACTCCTCCATCCACTAATAGAACCTTAAGCGCCTTTCGGAAATCTCCTCTACGATTGTGCGCATGTTCTCCAGCCATATGATCATTTTCCAAGATCTATTGGGTCTCCCTCGTCGAACTTCACCCTATCCTATATTTCCCTTCTGACGAGTCTGTCTTGAAAATATCATTGGGAGGTCATATCATAAGGCATTGCATATATCAAGCATGTAATATAACAGATATAAAAAGTATGAAGAATAGAAATAAAATGCTAGAAATGGTAGAATAACAACAATATAACCAGAACACTCACCACAATAACACTGAAATGATATAAGAATAACAACAAAAATAACACTTTGATTCTGAAAGAAATGTTCACGGGCCTCTTCAAGGGGGCAACCTCCAGTTGAGCAGAGCTCTATTACAATAATATCAAATCTAGGGTTCTCATATCCTCGACTCTTATTTATACTAAATATGTCTATCAAAAGAAGCATCTAGAGGAAGATCCTTCTAGAAGCGAAAGCTTCTATTAGGTATTCTTACATTCGGCTTATTCTATTTTATTGCAAGGCCTTATTAATATTGACCTTTATTACATCCAAATATATTTTTCTACCTATGTGCAGGTTAGGACCCTAACATGTCCTCCCGCTTAAAAACAACCTTGTCCTCAAGGCTTGAGATGCAAAACTTGTTGCAGAATGGTAGTTGGTTCCCAAGTGGCATCTGCTGGAGTTGTGTTTTTCCACTGGACTACCACTTCCTTGATGGTTCTTTGACACAGGCGATGCTCACGCTGGTCCAAAAATGCTTGTGGATGTAGCCAAATGGATCCTTCTTCGGTTAACTCGGGAAGGTTGGTTTGAATTTGGAACTTAGTTCCAATCACCTTCTTTAAGCATGAAACATGAAAAACAAGATGCAACTTCGAATGACTGGGAAAATCTAACTGATAGGCCACCTGTCCCACCCGCTTGAGAATGGTATAAGGACCATAAAATTTGGGCGCTAGCTTCTGACAATGCTCGGCCTTGAGGGAATTTTGCTTGTAAGGTTGTAGTCAAAGAAACACCTGATCCCTTTCTGTAAATTGACGTTCAGAGAGACCTTGATCTGCTTGTTGCTTCATGCGATTCAGTTCCATGACCAAATTCTCTTTAAGGGTATGGAGAATAGCCTTTTGAACTGTAAGTGTTTGGTTAACCGCCTGGACCTTCGAGACACCTAGTAGGTATGAGAGAACTGAAGGTGGCTTTTGTCCATATACCACTTCAAAAGGAGTCATGCGTGTAGCTGTATGGTATGAAGTGTTGTACCACCATTTAGCTAGGGGTAACCATTGAGCCCACTGAATTTTCTTTTCTGAGGCAAAACACCTCAGATATGTTTCCAAACACTTGTTGACAACTTTCATTTGATCATCAGTCTAGGGATGATAAGATGTGATGAGATGCAATTGGGTGCCTTGTATCTTGAACAGTTCTTGCCAAAAATTGCTTGTGAAAGTTGGGTCGCGATCAGAAATAATAAAGTGTGGCATGCCATGAAGCTCGAAGACCCGATCCATGAAAGTTTGAGCCACCGTGGATGTTGTAAACGGGTGTTGAAGATTGCATAAATGGGCATACTTGGAAAGGCGATCAACAATCACCATGATGACTGATTTATTTCCCGATTTGGGTAATCCTGTAATAAAATCCATAGAGATATCCCTCCAAATAGCAGGTGGAATCAGAAGCGGTTGTAGTGTGCCCAGAGATTTGACTGTTTCTCCCTTGTTGAATTGACACACATCACATTCAACGACAAAATTACTAATGTCCTGTTTCATACCATCCCAGAAAAAAGAACGTTTGACCCTGTCATAGGTTTTGGTGAACCCTGAGTGCCCCGCTGTGGGTGTAGCATGAAGCTTAGAAAATACCATGGATTTAAGATTTGATTGTTTACTTAAATACAAACGGCCTTTGTATCGAAGCTCATCATGGAGCCAAGAGTACCCTGGGGGAGCTGGAGCATTGGACTGCAATTGTTGGATTAGATGCGAACTTTTGGGATCTTGTAGCCATTCCTGGTGAACGACTTGGAGCCAATATGGTACAATGAAGGAAAGAGAAAAGAGGGATCCTTTGTCTTCATCTTTTTGGGAAATTGCATCTGCAACCACATTGTCTTTTCCTTTCTTGTAAATGATCTCATAATCATATCCAAAGAGCTTAGTCGCCCATTTTTGTTGCTCCAGGGAGGAAATGTGTTGTTCCAAAAAATACTTGAGGCTTTGATGGTCTGTCTTAATTTGGAAGCGTTGCCCCAATAGATAAGGGCGCCACAGATCAACGACATGCAGAATAGCCAACATTTCCTTTTCATAGATTGATTTTCCCAGATTTATTTCAGATAGTTGCTTCCTGGTAAATGCCAAAGGCCGACCCTATTGCATAAGGACAACACCAATTCCTTTCCCTAAAGCATCAAATTCCAAGACAAAGGTCTTTGTGAAATCAGGAAGGGCCAGGACTGGAGTGGTGCACATGGCCATATTCAAGGTTTGAAAAGCTTGAGCAGTGGCTGGGGTCCAAGTGAAAGAGTTCCTTTTTAGGAGAGAAGTGAGAGGTGTTGTAATCTTTCCATAATTCTTGACAAAGTTGCGGTAATAACCTATTAAGCCTAGAAATCCACGTAATATTTTGAGAGTCTTTGGGTGAGGCCAGTCTTGCATAGCTTCAATATTTTTAGGATCCACCCTGCTGTCGTCCTTGCCAACTAAATGACCCAAGTACTCTACTTCTAAGGCGCCAAAAGCACATTTAGACTGTTTCAGGAAAAGTTGGTGCTGAGAGAGTAGATGGAGAACTCGATCCACATGAGCAAGATGGTCTGTCCAGGTTTTGCTATAGATGAGGATGTCATCAAAGAAAACTAAGAAAAAATGACATAAAAAAGGATGGAAGACATGATTCATGATGGCCCTCATGAGTTCTAAAGGCAGTCTTTGGAATGTATTCCTATTTCATATGTATCTGGTGGTAGCCCGAACGAAGATCGAGTTTAGTAAAGAATTGGGCACCACTCGATTCATCCAGGAGGTCATCAATGACATGAATGGGAAATTTGTCTTTAATGGTAAGTTTGTTGAGGGCACGAAAGTCAGGACACATTCACCAAGAACCTTTTTTCTTTAGGACCATGACCACTGGAGAAGCATAGGGGCTCCTACTAGGGAGGATACTGCCTGGATTAGGGAGTTCTTGGACCATTTTCTCAATTTAATTTTTTTGGGAAAAGGGGTGAAGATATAGACAGATATTGGGAGGAAGGCTTCCGGGTACAAGGGGAATGGAATGATCATGAACACCACGGGAAGGAGGGAGTTCCTGGGGAGTGGAAAAGACCACTTGATGTTTAGAAAGGATGGCTTGGAGATCTTGCGGCAGTGAGGGTGTCTCTGTTGCTTGTATGGCATGGAGTTGGGAAATAACACTAGAATGACCTTTTTTGAGAAGTGTTTCCATGCGATGGGAACTAATGGTCTCAGGTGAACTGACGGTGATGCCTTGGAACTTATATTGGTGGCCCTCCTGGTCAAATTGCATAGTTAATTCCTTGAAATCCATGAGAATGGGACCCAAAGTCCTTAGCCATTCTTCACCCAACACAATGTCACAACCGCCCATGTCAATAGAAAACATATGAGATTTCAGGTGGTAGTCACTAATTTGGAGACACACATTTTCACAACTCCCTCCACATTTCATGGAGCCACCATTGGCAATCATGATTTGGAAATTATTGATGGCATGGATGTAGCAATGAGTTTCTTGGGCAATGCGGTGATGAATACAATTATGGGTGCTTCCACTATCAACCAGAATGATGACCTTCCGATGCTTGATGTAACCGATTAGCTTGAGGGTTTGGGGAGCGGAGAAGCCAGTGAGAGCATTGAGGGAAATGATTGGTTCTACTTCGAAAGGGTTTGAGGGAGGGGTTATGTCAGTGGTTTCAGGCGACTCAGACACAAGGGGAGTTTCAACATCCTCTTTCGAAATATCCTCGGAGATGACCATAAAAAGATTTTGTTCCTTACACTTGTGGCCTGGGAAATATTTGTCATCACAATTATAACAAAGGCCTTTGAGTTGGTGTTCAATCATTTCAGTCGTGGTCAATTTTTGGATCTTTAGTGGAGCGGAGGGAGTAGTGGGATTTACTGGTTTAGGGTGAGGGATAAAGGTTGGTTTCTGATTTTGAGAAGATACAATCTGTTGTGCTTATTTATCTCTTTTAGTAGCCTCCACCCAACTCTGAGGTCGATCCATGAGGACATGGGCTCGAATCTCATCCTTTAGGCCACTGATAAAACACTCGCGGAAAAAGGCATCAGACATGCCCTCTATCTGAAAATCCAGTCGCTCAAAGGAAGTTATAAAGTATTTCACTGTTCTTGATTATTTCAACTTTTTCAAATGGCCCAAATGGTTGGTGTCAGTGTCAAAGCGTTCATAAATCTCTTCCACAAAGTGTGTCCAAGCAATATACCCTTGACGGGAAGTTTTTCTCCATTGCCACCATTGCCAACGTTCTTGATCTGGATGGAGAACACCATACCGAAGTTTGGAAAAGTCATTTGTAATGTTGTATAAGGAGAAATAATGATCCATTTGGGTTACCCAACCAGTGGGGTCCGAGCCATCAAATTTGGTCACATCCACCTGCAGAAGGCGTAGGTCACGTTGAAAGTGATGGTGCTAAAAGTTATGGGAATGAGAGGAATTTTCACCTTTAGTATGTGGGGGTGAGTCATAGGAAGGGTTATCTGTAGGGATATGAAGCTTGGTGCAAAGTGACGAAAAGATAGATTCAAGATGGGTGGTCAAGTCTTGTTTGATTTCCTCCATTGAGGACTGCATGGTTGTATTGATGGCGACAACATTGGCACTGAGTTGTTTCACTTCTTGTTGGGTCTCGATGAGACTAGATTGCAAGGTATTGAAGCGAGCTTCCAATTCTTGGCTGCGGGTATGGGCCATGAGGACGAGGGAATCGAAAAGGGGCATGTGGGGTCAATTTTTTTTTTTTTTTTAATGTTTCTGAAAAAATGATAGGTATGAATGTGATAAGGGAGAAGAGATGAATCCAATGGAATAAGTCTCAAATAATGGTGAAATTTTTTCCATACTTTTTATTTTTTATTTTTTTTACCCCTGCAGAGTTATACTCCGGTCTGAAGAATACTACAGTGATGAAATGCCCAAATTATTAACCGGGAAGAAAGGTGTAGTTACTTGGAAACTCGAACACAGTTGCGCGGCAATAGATCTTGTCTGTTTTAATTTGTTTATGTTTCTGTCCCCAAGGGTTAGGTATTCAAGGGTTCTATAGACAAGGGTTTTCCCTATGCTATAGCTCTCTGATATACATGTGGGGTTCAACAATAGTACTCAGCCCAACATCTCAGGGCACTAACTAAGGAGGATAGACTGTACCCTTAGCTGTACTACCCGAATACCCAAGTACTAGAGAGTATCTTCCCGAGTGTTGTTCTCGGTGGAACTATAGTAGTCAGGCGACCAATTGGTTTATCTAAAGAGGGATTCAGGAAATCTAGGCCGATCTGTACATAGGCGTTGTCTGATGCGCTACCACTCGAAGGGGTACCAACAACGGTTACAAGGGTGGCCAACACATGTGCGCTTAAGAACCACTTGTATTTCCTGTGTGTATGAATCCCTCAACCATGGGTTTATGCATGTAACGACACATCTTTATGGCTTAAAGATGCTGGAATACGTCTCTACCCTAAAAAAAAAATTACCCACAATTTCTGCCAAGGAAAGTGCTCTGATACCACTTGTAATATACCATATATAAAAAGTATGCAAAACAAAAATAAAATGCTAGAAATGGAAGAATAACAACAATATAACCAGAATAATCATCACAATAGCACTGAAATTATATAAGAATAACAACAAAAATAACACTTTGATTCTGAAAGCAATGTTCACGGGCCTCTTCGAGGGGGCAACCTCCAGTTGAGTAGATCTCTATTACAATAATATCCAAGATAGGGTTCTCATACCCTCGAATCCTATTTATACTAAATATGTCTATCAAAAGAAGCATCTAGAGGAAGATCCTTCTAGAAGCGGAAGCTTCTATTATGTCTTCTTACATTCGACTTATTCTATTTTATTGCAAGGCCTTATTAAATTGACCTTTATTACATCTGAATATATTGTTCTACCTATGTGTGGGTTAGGACCCTAACAAAGCATGTTTCCTCCCAACCACATATTCTGACGCCTTCCTTTTGATACTCAAGCTATATATGTTATCGTGGTGCCCTTACTTTATACATACATGTTACAAGATGATTAACCCAAGAAACTTTCATGAACCAATTACCACAAAGCATGCAAGGGTGGGACCCTCATTGGATTATTTATTATATTTAACAAACCATAGACCCTTTTCCTATGTATCATGCCCTTTATATAACCCTCCTTCAATACATGCACACTTTTCAAAATATGCCTCTTTTATTGTCAGAAATCGCCATGATCTTGTACCCTTGCACCCTCCAATGAGTCCTTCCTGACGAGCCTGTCCTGATAGTATGGTCAGGAAGCAACCATCATCGAATTTTTTTTTAAGTGTCACCTTTTTCACCTCCCGACACCTCTCTTCTGATAGATCCCATTGACGATACTGTCAGAACACCTCTTTCAAGGTTACATCTCCAACATTTCTTCCTCCTATTCGACAACTCATTTCAATGGGTAAATTAAGGATCATAAATAACGTGTTAAACATTAAAATTTGTATATATGTTAATGAACGAGAATGAGTATGTCACCTTCATTCCTTTGGCACATTTTCTGAGGAAGAACCAAATATTTCTAAGGAATCATCATCAAAAGATATCAATACCTCCAAACACTTTGAAAGAAACCCTTCCGATGAACCCTTCTGAAAACTGCACTGTCGGAAAGGTTGTTTACACCCTCACCCGATCACATCTCTCTGTCAACACACTTATGATGACAAGCCAAAATATCTTCCAAAATCATTAATGGCGTTGTACAAATCTTACCCAATGTGAGTTGTAACATGTTAAACATTAATTACAAAGGGTTTTGGGAGAAAAGGTAAAGCATAAATACTCTATTTTAACCCTAATTTTCATATTGTTCACCTCCAATAAATTTGTAAGCAGTGTATGTGCCCATATTTTAGAAACTTATGAACTCAAAATAGCCCCCGAAATCCCAGAGTTACATGTGTGTATATCGCATGATTTGAATTGTATGTTGTTGATGATTAATTATATGATATATTGACTCCAATACTGTGTAACAATAACTCAAAGTAGGAAAAATGTCTCTCCCACAAACCAGGAATGAAAAGAATCTAGTGGTCATTGTACCTGCTCATGTTAACAATCCAAACCCAATTATGATCGCATACACTAGTTTTTTCAATGGAAGAGAACACTTCTCAAGGTACAATGAAATCTACACTAAATGCTTCCCATACAATGACGAAGAAATAAATACATACCACAATTTAAGAAAGAGTGGCATTCACACTATCATGGCTCGCCCTATGTTGTTCCCATATAATGACGATGCACGATGGTGTTTTACATGCCTCAAAAAGGACACAAACACCATAGTCAATGAATCTGAAGTCCCGATTTATTATCTTAAATGTGAAAACATCAGAATCAAATATCGAACCCCCGGGCCTACCATATCATTGAATGAGTCATTTCTAGAGAAGTTCATGGTAGAAAATGAGGATTTCGAATGGTTAATGGAATATTCATATAATAACAAGCTAAGATGTGTTAAGAAAGGGGAAATATATATCCCAACTCAATACCTAAAATAACTATATCATTTATTGAACATTATGATCCATAGGTTGTACTGTGAGGAGCCCAACACACATTTTTAGATGGAATGGTTTTCGATGGCTTATATTATGGTAAATACAGGACACACATTCAATTGGGAGAACATCTTGCCATTCATCATATTCAACAGAGCTAAAGAAGCACCATGTATGAAAAAACCTGGCTTTTATTTGCCGACTTATCTCATTGATGTGATTTACTCTAATATTTATTTCCCTGCTTTTGAATGGAGTTGGACCCCTATTCAACCCCCAATTCACATTTATTTCTCACAGTTGTGGGATAGAAATCATATAGAACACATTTACAACATATGTGATTATTTCTTATCCCCTTTGTACAATGTAATTTTCATGGTTTTTCCACACATAATATCACATGGGGCCATAACAAGCCTAAAAAAAATAAGAGATTGGTATGTAAAAACATATTACACTTATATCAGGGTATATGGAAGTACTGGGCCACCCAACTCTTACTAAAATATGTGCCTAATAAATTGCTATCCCGAGAAATTTCTTACCAAACTGTATAACAAGGGATTCCAACATGCCTATCAACAAACAACAAGAAGTATTGGCCCAATTTACCACTGTACATAGAAAGGTATACTCTATCTAAAAAACCCCATGCTAAGAAGGAAGACAAATCCCTACAAGAGATATGTTTATGAACATGGAAAATAAAGGGGAATGATACCCACAATATAGTGATTGACCATATCAAATCGATTAAGTAAACTTCATCCATTAAGTAAACTTCATTGAAGACCTCTTCACAAGAGCTTTCTTTTTTGAATAAGTATTGGAGAGCCTACAAGATGAGTTAGTGAGAGAAAAATTTCAAAAGGAAGAATATGAAGAAAGGAACACAATGAAGAAACAATTTCAAATGCTACTAGAAAAAGAAAAAGGAAAGTTGGAAGCTAAGGAAAGGGAAGAAGTGTAGAAAGCTGAAAACAAAGAAAATAAATCCAGGGAAGCAAAAGAGAGATTCCAACAAAGGAAAAAAGTAGAGCTAAAGAAGAAGAACACCAAGCAGGATGAGAGAAAGAAAAAGGATGAATTCCTTAAGAAAGATGATGAAGAAAATAAAAATAACACTGGAAAGGAATCCAAAGCCAAACATGATATAGAACTGAAAAGGAAGAAAAGGGAGGATGAAGAGAAACAAAGACTAGTTGTTGAAGATGAAGAGAATAGAAAGAAAGAAGAGGAGGAAAAACAAAAGGAAGTTGAATTAAAAAAGAAAGTAGAGGAAGAAGAATAATAGGAAAATAAGAAAAATAAGGATGAGTTAAACAAAGTTGTAGCAAACCCCAATGCAAGTATAATTACTATCCCTCTTGAAGAATGCACTCCTCTAATGGCCATACCAAGAATTTTTTCTTATACATCTTAGGAACTAGAACTCGATTATGTTGTAGTGGCTATAGGTGAGTATTGTTACATCAATAAGACTAGGTATATTGAAAGGAGAACAAACAAGAGGAAAGGGGGATAATATGCCCTCAAAAAATAATCTTATGAGACAAACATCAAATGGAAGGTAGGCCCAAAACCTAAGGAAATTTCAAGACATACTGCTTCATCCCTTAATGCATTTGTAGGAGAAAATGCAATGTTAGTGTATGAGTTAGGAGAGGCATTGGATATACCCAAGGCTAGGATATATGATATGGAAGGAGCTATGGATACCATAAAAGATATCCTAGAAGATGAATTTAGGAAAGAGGATAACACTGCAGAACAACTGCACAAAGAGGAAATGTAGAAAGATTTGTAACTCTAGAAGAATAAGTTAAATGCATAATTTGAAAAAAGAGCTAGTATAAATAAGAAGTTAAGAAAGGAAGAATTGGAAGCTCTCAAGCTTACCCACTCACAAGAAATGGAACAACTCAAGACAAAACATGCACAAGAAATGGAAATCCTACAAGAAGAACACTTAGAAGTAAGAATCTACAATGGAAAGCTGGAAGACATAATCCTAAAATTGAAGCAAGGTAATCAGGTCCTTGCAAAGGATATAAAAGAAAACAAACAAGGGACCCTAATCCTAGAGACTAAAAGATGAAGCCAGAGCTACCAATGAGGAACTCATGAATGTTTTGGTATATTCTGTTATCACATAAACTTGTCAGGTTCTTGTGAATTTGGGGTTTTTTCCTAAGTTTGTAGTTTTGCCCGTCTCTCCCCCTTTTGCAGACCTAATCATAAGGTTTTTTCTTTCGGCTTATAGTTTTCTTCTTTTTCCTACTTGAGAGGTGTTGGCCCTAAGCCTTTATTCTTTCTCTGAGGCTAATCACTTCTCTCTTTTTGTCTCTGTCACTGATCCTTTTGACTTCTTGATCCCTTAGTCAGTCATCCAAGTATTCATTTACAGAGGCCACAACCATAAGCACAAGCGCAACACTTAAAATGGTCTGTTATGGGCCCGAATCAAGCGAGTGAGCAAGTTTAGTTTGGCAGGGAAAATCAAAGTTCAGATATTAACGAAAAATAATAATCACGAGAATCGGGAGTTCGAATCATTATTGAAGTATTTGTGAGAGATCCAAACCCCCGAGATACGAAATCAGTAAGAGCCATCCGATCCAGCAGGACATGTGGCACCAGATCCAAATACGGAGGAAGTCGGCTCAAGAAAACTGAAGTGAGAAAGGTCTTGATAGCCCGAGTCCCAAAATCCCAATGGCCCGAGGTCCTGAAATGCCGATATCCATCTGGGCTGTCTGATGCAAAGGGACATGTGTCACCCGATCCAAGCGATCATGATTTCACGACTTAGAGGTTTGAGCATTGATCCAGGTGGATATCATTGGCCACACACCTTTTCCAATTGGCTCAAAACAACTTTCTAGCAATTTTGACAATTTACTATTTTTAGCAGGTTTTAACTTCTGGGGCCATTTTGAGGGCCTAAATGAAGGTTTTTCAATATCGAGGTTCTCCATGATAGTCAAAGGCATGATTGAGCCCCCAAAATGAATCTCCTCGATGATACCTTTCCAACGAGCTATCATACGCCTAAAATGGAGATCGTATGCAAAAGTTACGACCTCGGGAAGTTGATGTACTAACTTACCCAAACGGGGCCCACATGACTTTTGGCGCTTCATCTCCTAGGGTTAGGTTTTTGGATGTCTAGGAATTTTGACATTCTTTCTTATTTTAAAAGGGCCTTTAGAGCCTCATTGTAACCATATTTTGGCGAATGCGAGCAGCCGTCACATCTCTTCTCAGAGATAAGCTGCCACCATTCTAGTGAGTCTTTCACTCTGTATTTTATAGTCTCTGTACATTTCTTTCATTAATAGAAATCGTGTATTACTGTATATCTATGTTTATGGTTTCATATCTGATACATTTCTGTTATATTATTGAATATATGCAATATCTCTGTGCATTTCTTTATTATATCTCCGCTCTCATTTCATGCCGAAAATAATCCAGATCAGTGGTATCAGAGCAGGGTGTTCTTGATCGTTTTTTCAGTGCATGTCCCCGATGAAGTCCGAGTATAGCAAGTTGGGTCTCAAGCTTGTATCTCTTGAGGAAAATCTCTCTCACACACCCAAGAAACCCTCAATGGCGGAAGAAAATAAAAACGACGGAGCAGATGATCCTATCAGTCTGTTGCTTGAGCAAGCTCTCACGTGACAGAGGGATGAAATGATGGAGAATTTTTCCCACATCCTTCAACGCCTGCCGATAGCAACAGGTGAATCTTCATCAACCGACCACTTTGGAGGCACCTCGCCTTTCAAGGTACAAGTTAATTTTGATATTCCTGTATTTGAAGGACAGATAGATGCAGAAGCCCTAGAAAAATGGTTAAGTCTGCTAGAAGGTTATTTCTCTATTCACAATTTTTTCGACAAAGAAAAGATCACCTTCGCACTCCTTAAAGCTCTCCCTCATGTCAAACATTGGTGGGAAACTTACTGGGAGAAAAGTTCCACAGAGGAGTCTGGAATATATGGGGCTGATCCCACTTGGGAATTTTTTTTGGATGCGGTAAAGGAACAGTATTACCTTGTTGGCAACTATGAGGACCAATACATGAGATGGACCACACTGTAGCAAGAGAGGGGCCAAGAAGTTCCAGAGTTCACCAATACCTTCCATACCTTGTGCATAAAACTGGGTATCAAAGACTCCGAGCAACATTTGGTTCTAAAATACCGTGGGGCTCTACACATATACATCCAAACTGAAATGGATTTTTTGGACATCTCATCACTCGGTGCTGCCTATCTATATGCTATTAAAATCGAGCAGAAATTTAAGCACCAGAAAAAACGGGAGTTCGAGTCTGCAAATCTGCAACAACCAAAGTATGACAAAGACAACCCTAACAAACAGTCTCCCGAAAACCAATCCAAGACACAGGAAAAGAAGGGTCACGGGAAGACAAAGAAGGACACCGGAAAATGGTGCGATTTCCACAAAATCCCCTGCCACAACACCGATGAATGTCGCTCAAAATAGTCATTGGTGGCTGAGATCAAAGACAAGGAGCCGAACCCTGATTCAAAATCTAATTCTGAAAATACCGGTAAAGGAAAAATCATTGATGCAGACCCCACTGCTATTGTCGCGACCACAACAATTCAACCAGAAGAACCAACAGATCCTGAAGAGGAGGAGTACCTTTTTCATTCATAGATGTGGGTGAAGGGGACCCCCACTGCATTTTATTGTTGATAGCGGAAGCCAAAAGAACCTCATCTCAGTAGAGGTTGTCAAACAGTTGGGATTGTCGACAACACCACACTCGCAACCATACAACATTGGGTGGCTTCACCAAGGATGAGATCTTCGTGTCAGCCAACAGTGTCGATTTTCATATGGCATCCAACCCTTCAAGGATGTGGTATTATGTGATGTTGCCCCACTGGATGTCTGTGATGTTCTCTTGGGCCAGCCATATATGTGGAAGCGCCATGCTATTTATGAGTCTCGACCTCGTAGTGTTATTGTCACTTTGGGGGGTCATCTCTACAAAATACCAAAGGTAGTTCCCACTACTGTTCCACCTAAAAAGTGTCACAAAGTAGTATCTCATACTGCAAAATTTAGCTTCTTCACAATCTGTTCAAAAGGAGAACAGAAGGACACTGCAACCACTACAACCTCGCCCCAAGCACCTTCTATCCTACAGAAGCAGGTCGACAAGGCTGCAACAAAATGCAAATATTCCTTCTGCACAATGTCCTCTCATGTAGCCTGACTTGTTGAATAGCCTCAACCTCAATGGGTTCATGATAGAATTCCACAAATTGAGCAGTGCGATGTCTCCAGCAAGACAAGCAGCTCACCAAGATGCAGATTCAACAAACGCTTTTCCTTCTCCCCCAGGAACTCAATGCAATGGATACCATTTCTTCCTAAGGAGGGAGGATTGATCCAGGTGGATATCAGTGGCCACCCACCTTTTCCAACTGGCTCAAAACAACTTTCTGGCAATTTTGACAATTTACTATTTTTAGCAGGTTTTA
>JZKD02S1638212.1:0-11423 GCA_000966675.3 Picea glauca
ACTTTGCAAACAAGGGGTTTATCATTATGGTTCTATAATTGGAGGGATTATTGACGTCACCACTCTTGAAAAGAGGTATTGCCATACTAGTTGTCCAATCTGTGGGGAACCCCTAAGAAAGACTTTGAGAACAATAGCCTAAGAAATTTTTGAGGCACTTCACAAAAACAACATGGCCTTAGGAAAAGAGACTCAGTGAACATTGACCTCAAAATCTTTGTTGCACTCCACAACAATGACATCAAATAAAAGGGAAACCAAGAGCATTGTCACGTTAGTAGAAGAGAGCCTTTACTAGGATCATATGTGAAACTCCTAGTCTTGGTAAGGTTTTATTCAATAAGTATTATTTTCCACTCATTATGAATAATAATCTATTTAATTTAATTCCATATGTAGATATATCATCATTTTATGTTCATTATGTATGAATAACATTCTATTTTATTTTATTTCATATGTAGATTTCCTTACACCTCTAATTAATTTGCAATTCTAGTAGATTTCCTTGTATTATTAGTTATTCTGTAATTTTGGTTTTACATATTGAATCATTATGCATTATTTTAAATTGGAATTAAAGCTTTCACTTTAACTATTAAAATGTTTGGAGTTCATTGTTTTTAGTGCAAAATAGACAAATATAATAACAATAGAACATCAGAAACAATACAAAGAGTTAAAACAAAGGGCATGCTAATCAATCCAAGACACTCTAAAAATTATTCTATTAGAAAAAATATTAGAAACAATGTTGTTAGACATTGGAAAAAAATTACTAATAATACAAACCATTTCACTCTATATATTCAGTGTTCCCTGTTACATTAGATACAATTATTGGTTGAGATGGTACACGACACTTGTTGCAAATATCCCAAGACCTGAAAATGTATTCCCACTTTCTCATCAGTGATTACACTCTAGGGGTTGGTGAGAGCAAGGTTTATATGCCACATTTCTTCAATAGGTCTTTGTTATATTTTGTTTCGTAAATAAATTTTGATTAAAGCTACAAGATTACATAACCTTTAGTTTTTTGGCCTTTGAAACAAAGTCCTCATTGTCATCATAAACAAGACTCGTCTTTTAAGCAGATTTTATAAAATCTTAGAATCATCATTGATAAAACTATTCTTTTACAAAACTTAAGATTTGATTAGTGTTCTAGTCTATTGTCATTCTTGTATGAGACTAGATATTTGATTAGTGCTCCAATCTATTATTGTTCTTCTAAGAGACTGAAGATTTAATTGGTGTTCTAGTCTTATGTTGTTATTGCTTTCTTTGTTTTTTCTCATATAATTTATTTGCCTTTCCAAGTGACAATATGTCTATTGGCACAGGGGCAGACCCAAGGTTCAACGCTTCAATAGCACACCAACAAAATCCTAACTACCGACCCTTTCAGCAACACCTCCGAAGCAGGCAAAGTCTCACCCGACGTAGAAGCAGGGGGGGTTACAGGACTCAGGTGTCTGTAACCAAGCTAGGACACATATATGTGACTGTAACACTTCACATAGTACTCTAGCCACACTTAGAAGGTGATATGCATTAGTTCATTATCTTTTATTAACATCATAGAACAAACCCTAATATGGACCAACACAGTAATAATAACAAGTAAACACTTCAACCACTTAGCACTCAACACAGAGTTAGATCTAACATCCATTCATCTCAAACCACTAAGCATCAACCGATCTATCTAACTAACATAATAAGCAAAGTATTGAACACACTCATAGCATAAACAAGACAGCACAAAGCAACCAAACACAAGATATATGTGGTCCACCCCAATGTGGGGCTACGTCCACCAACTGCTTCGTCTTCTCTATTATTATTCAATCTCTTACAGTCATCTTCTCATGTGCACTAAGCCACAGAGCCAATCTTCGTAGAGGACAGGAGATCTGCGCACTAAGCACCAGATCCTCCTTCCCAAAATTAGGTCAAGGCACAGAGTCAACTCCTTTATCGAGTACAGAACCTTACAAACATGTTCTATTGCACAAAGAACTCAGAACTACTTGCACTTAACCTTCCAAAGACTATTGACTCCTTTCTACATTATATTCTTACTTATTTATACTTTTACAATAAGGCCTAATCATGGGTAAACCCCATGGGCCGACATCCCATAACCCATTACAAAAAACCTAATGAACCTCTTGTTGGGTCCACAAAGCCTGCAAAATAAGTGAGATCTGCGATCTCAGCTCCGCTTGGGTGCTCCTTCCTCGATCACTGCGTCGAAGTCCAAAAATGGTCAAACCTGACCAAGATTTCCTCAAAACTTGGTCGAGGGCCAACAGGCCCCCAACACTCACCTATGACTCATCCCGAGTCACCCAGGTCTTGGCAACACTACTTCAAAGGCCTCGAGCTTCACTCGAGCTGCCTCGACTTGTTGCTTTGCATGAGCCTCTTGCTCAGCGAGCTCTTGGATCATCTGCTCTGTAATAAGCCCTTCTAGGTGTTGTTCTGTTGTCGCAACCACTTGGTCCTGTTGCGAGCCTTGTCCCTCGATCTCTTAAAACACTTTGCAGGCTTCATCCTGCACAAATTGTAGCTTTTGCGCAACTTCCATTACCCTGCCCTGAATGGCAGTAATTTGTTGTTGGACCATGTGTTGTTCTTTAGATCTCTTCATTCTTTCTATCGCAGTGAGCAGCTTCATCTGCATTTGTATTGACAGTGCCTGTTGTTGCGCCTCCTGTAAGTGCGCTTCCAGTTTCCTTAGCTTTGGATCTTCTATGAGGCGTTCATAAGTCTGCATGCTTCTATCGCTCAGTTGTTTGCATTCTGAGGTGAGGGCTCTGAACCTTCCAATTGTTCTCTTAGCGGCTTCCTCCCTCTGGTCGTGCACCTCCTACAGACTGCTCGGTACTGCTTGGATATCCAACTCTGTTATCCTTGCTTGAAGCTGTTGGATGGCCTCAGCAAGCTTCACCACTTGAACCTCGACTGACTCATGTTCCCCCTGTGCCAATCCTGGCACATAGTGAAGTGCTTTATTCACCGCTTCTTTGACTGCAGTCTGCTCTGCGAGCAACTAGTCCTTTTCTCTTTGTATCTTCACTTTGTCCTCCTCTAGCATCACCCGAAACTCATCTCTCTCATTTTCGTAGGTGGTTACGCAGTACCGCGCAACTTGCAGTTTCTCTAAGACTTCCTCTTTCTTCTATTTCAAGGCTTTTGTAGCCTTCTCCTTTTCTTCTTGGACTATCTGAAGTCGAGCCTCTGTCACATCTGCAAGTCTTCTTAATTTGGAGGGCTCATCCCCTAATTCTTCAACTTCTGATGAAGAGGGCATAGTAGGCACTGCGCGGACAGATCAAATATCCTATTGTATTTCTTTTAATTCCTTCTCAACCCTTTCATACAGCTCCTCCTGATTCGCTCCATATCTTTGCAAGAGATCCTCATATGTACCCTCCATGGCTCTGTGGACCAAGCCGATGTCATCCTCCGTGAGCGTGGCCTCTAGCTGGGGCTTTCTAGCTTGCGTCTTCTTTCTTTCTGAAGGTTTCAGTAAGGGGATCTTTCGACAGTGTAGCTTCGCCTTCTTCTTGCTTTTCTCCTTCATCCCCTCCTCCTTATCCATTTACTTCGTCTCCTGCTCCTAGCGAGCTGGATCAATTTCCTTCAGAAGCGTTGTCCTCCTCGTTAGTCTCTATATTATGGTCTTCCTCCTTTTTCCTCTTCTTCTTCGCACTGGATTGTCCTGCATGCTTGACCCGGGTGATGAGGGGGCTTCCTATGATGTCAGTGTCAGAGAGTTCTGCATCATCGACTAGTATAAGGAACTCCTCTAGCCAATCCTTTCGTGATCTGCTCCATGTCCTCATCTGTCAACTTGTAATAGGACTGTAACTCTTCCTTGTTCTCGTCTCTACGCGCAGTGATATAGATGAAGTGTCGATCTGCGTGGAACTTAGCTATCGGTCTGTATTGGTGTAAGGTGTAAGGTGTCATGCACAGAAATGCTTCAATGGAAACCTTCAGTTGTTGATAGTACATGTGGAAGACAACGTTCGACTTCCATTGCTTCAACATGTCGTTGGTGTACCCCAAGGTAGCAAACCTAGCGGCCAACGACTCTGATGGTTCGATCTCCAAGAAGGTGGCTCCTTCGAGCATTTTCCAAGTGACAAATGCAATCAACACGAGCAGCCAACTAAAGTGAAACTCGTATCCTTGATCATGAGCTTTGCGACAGTCTTTCTCGAGCTCATTGACGAGGTAACTCGCCCAATTCATCTGCATCCCCTCCACACATTTGCTTGCGAGGTCCACCATGAACCCGGTGACCTGTGTGGGGTGATTCTTTCTGACGAACTTTCCAGCTATGAGTTGGCAGGCGAGGTGCATTGCGCCATCCTGGATAGAGGCTACCTTGTAGCCTCGCTTTCCCTTTTAGACTTCATCGTAAGCCTCCTTGATGTGATGTGCCAGGGAGCAGTCCAAAGCCTTCCTTGGGTAAAACTGTTGAGGGTCGCATCCTTGCATGCTCAATCCTGTAATCAAGTGGATCGACATCGGGCCCACAATAATCTGTCGGTCGAACCATAGGTATCCTCCATGGTAGCACGACAAGAGGAGTTTAACGCAAGTGTTAACCTCCTGATGATGGCCAAAATAGGGAATCTTCATCATGTTGAGTATAGTGGACTGCGTGAGCTTCTTAATCCAAGGCTGGGAGACTAGGCAAGGCTTCTTCCCAGTTGTCTTCGTCAAATATCTGTGGGGCGCGAGCATCGTGTAGTTCTTTCTATCTCCAAGGTTGAAATCGTTGTTCTTCAGTAATGGGATCTGTCCTAACTGACTCCCAACTATGCATATTCCTTTCAGGATGTACGCGATGATCAAAATGTATTCATAGTCGCGAGGAATGTTGTCGTGGTTAACCGTGCTAGCCAACGATGGAATATAATCTGGTAAGATCGATGGGATATGCTTTGTGTTCGCCATATCTCCGCAGTGCTTACTTCACTGCTCGATCGCGGGGTTAACACGGCCAGAACGATGTCCAGTCGAAGGGGAAGCCTGTAGTCCCCTAGTTGACGACGCCTTTAGTTTTTCAGACATAGCTCTATCAGCCATGAACTTATTAAGAACCTCCTCGACGGACTTCTCTAACTCAATGGGTTCGCTCAACATTCTCACTGTTAAACGGACAGGTCGAGGTAGGCAAACGAATAAGTGGACAAATGGACAACGACATCTAGATTCTGAATCACAACTCGACACACAATCAACTCTCTATTAGATCAGTTAATCACGGGTGGAAAAAAGTGGTCCCAATGCAGCGTTCGATGGGTTAAATAAGTGAGCGTCGTAACATATTCCTCCAATGGGCAAGAATGCTTCCATCAATGTGATTTTGTCCATTATGGTGCGGTTTCAACGTCCAACGACAGTCTATCCACCCATAAATGTGTTTCCTAACCATTTTCGGAGCGTCATTCTAATGGTCGGGGCACCTCCAATGGCTATATAGCTTCGCCAGGGGGCCTCCAACTATTATATAGCTTCTCCAGGGTGAAGTCCCATTCTGCGCGGTTATGTTGTTCTGACGATGTTCAAATCCTGCGAAATTGCCTCCTGTGAGGTTCCAGTCTGTGAAGTCATTCATCTGTTCTCTGTAGCTTCCTGTAGTTTTTCTAACTTGGCTTTCTTTTTATTGATCTTCCTTGCCTTCTTCACTGTAATATGAGTTTCTTTAATTTTTCTAGAATTCTCTTTCCATTCTTATTCTTATCCTCTTTTAGCGAAGTGACTTCACATTGTTGATGTGCTCTCAAAGGGTTCAAAATTAATATATTTTCTCTTATTAATTCCAGGGTGGGTATCCTGCTTTCTTGCATAGATAGATCCTTCAAACCTTCTTGCATTCTTTCAACTTCGAAAGCTAATTCCCTTGCCTTTTGTTACTTCGACTTAACTTCTCGTTCTTCTATCAATCGGTCTATTTTTCTAGCTATGAAATCCATTAGCTCTTGTTTTTTTCTTTTCTGTAGCTTATTCCTCTGTTTTGCTTCTGATATGAGCCCTCTCAATCCAAGTCTTTCCTAATAAAAGCAGGAAAGGGGCGTTGTTCTCAACAAACTTAATGAATTCAAATTCCTCTTGAGTCGATGTTCCATGGATAATAATAGGTACATGAGTAACTCTTCCACATAAGGTTATCATCTTTCCCTTGAACAAGCCTGTCCTCCCCAGTGAAGGTACCATAGCAGGCTTACCCAAAATTTCCCAAGTATCTTCTGTCATAATATTCACTGATGTTTCCTCATCCAAGACACAGTCTATGTCGAAGTCTTCTATTCTTGTACTTATGCGTTGTTTTACTTTCAAGATTTCTGGTAAACTAATATCTTTATGAACATCCATCATTTCTTTCAACTGCACTAATGTAGTCTTAACTTCCTCTGATATGTTCTCTTTCTAGTTCTCTAACATGTTCTTAGTCTCTAAACTTTCATTTTCTTGTCTCATGTTCATTCTTTCAACTTTAGCAATCATCCTTGAACAATCCTCAACCTCATGACCAACAATTTTACAACAAAGACAAATAGGACCTACACCAGGGCATTCCTTAGCAAGATGTTCCGGTCTTCTATAGTTATAACACAATGTCAATCCTCTTTTCCTCTTGTACGTTCCCCAACTTCTCTTGTACCGTGCATTAGGACCATAGTGTTGGATCTGCAATCTACAAAAATTTTGTCTAGGTTCCTGCATCCAGTTATTAGTCCAACAATTCTTTCTATGCATAGGAATAACATATCTTTCTTCATTTCTATTAGTTTTACTTAAATCAATGCTTTCTTCCAACTATGCCCTACCTTTCAGACTAGGACGAAATATATTAAACATACCTAAATTCATGCTTTCGAAACAAAAAAACACGTATCTTACCTCTATCAAAGCACAAAGCTTTACCTCTTTTAAGATCTTACCTCTTTTCTTCAGATCGGGTTTCTTTCTTAGCACAGAGCTTCACAAGTCAAGTAGAGTACTGCATAATACAACAACAGATCTACGCACAAAGATTCTCTTTTCTTTACTTCAGTTCCCAGCAATCACAATTTCAGTACCGACAACAGAACCATTTTTTGGCACAGGGGCAAACCCAGGGTTCAACGCTTCAACAACACACCAACAAAACCCTAACTACCGACCCTTTTGACAACACCTACGAAGCAAGCAAAGTCTCACCCAAGGTAGAAGCAGGGGGGGTTACAGGACTCAGGTGTCTGTAACCAAGCTGGGACACATATATGTGATTGTAACACTTCACAGAGTACTCTAGCCACACTTAGAAGGTGATATGCATTAGTTCATTAGCTTTTATTAACATTCCAAAACAAACCCTAATATGGATCAACGCAGTAATAATAAAGAGTAAACACTTCAACCACTTAGCACTCTACACAGAGTTAGATCTAACATCCATTCATCTTGAAGTACTAAGCATCAACATATCTATTTAACTAACATAATAAGCAAAGTACTGAACACATTCATAGCATAAACAAGACAACACAAAGCAACCAAAAAGACATAAGATATACATGGTTCACCCCAGTGTGGGGCTACATCCACCAACTGCTTTGTCTTCTCTATTATTCTTCAATCTCTTACAGTCATTTTCTCCTGTGCACTAAGCCATAGAGCCAATCTTCGCAGAGGACAGGAGATCTGTGCACTGAGCACCATATCCTCCTTCCCAAAATTAGGTCAAGGCACAGACCCAACTCCTTTATCGAGTACAGAACCTTACAAACATGTTCTGTTGCACAAAGCACTTAGACCTACTTGCACTTAGCCTTCCAAAGACTATTGACTCCTTTCTACATTACATTCTTACTTATTTATACTTTTACAACAAGGCCTAATCATGGGTAAACCCCATGGTCCGACATCCCATAACCCATTACAAAAACCCTAATGAACCTCTTGTTGGGTCCACAAAGCCCACAAAATAAGTGAGATCCACGATCTCAGCTCCGCATGGGCGCTCCTTCCTCGATCACTGCGTCGAAGTCCAAAAAGTGGTCAAACCTGACCAAGATTTCCTCGAAACTTGGTCGAGGGCCAACAGTGCCATGGCCCATCACCTTGCATGTAGATTGAAACGATAAAATGATACTTTGTCTTTAAAAGAAACCAATATAAAGACAAGACATAATGAACATATGATTATTCATTCTAGAACACTAGATAATTTATATATTGTAAATAATTTATTTACAGTATGCAAGTCCCAATAAATAAAATTAAGATCAACAAACCATATCCCATATATTTTGGAATAATATGAACAAGTCTAAGGAAGAAAACTTAACTTTTTTAGTTAAAAGAATGAAGTCCCTCTATTTTACATAGAATATAACAAATGCAAATGAAAGTGAAATAAATACATGCATAAAGAATAGGAGAGAAATAGATCCATACATAATGAAAGTTGCATGAGAGTTTGGGATCTATATTGAGAATATAAGAGAAACAAGATACTTACATAATGAATGTTGCATAAGGGTTTGGGATCTATATATTGAGAACAATTCAACCTTCAATGGTTTACAATTTAGAATCAACGTTGAATAAGGCTCCATGATTTATTTAGCAATGGCTCAAAGTTGTGGAATAACTCCATGTTAATTACCCCATATGCTTACACATCTCATAATTTGCATTTGCCAAATCTAAATAATGTTTAAGATATTTAGAATAGAAGTGTTCATAAAGGGCATTGGCTAGATCTTATTTATGTTTTAGTAGTTTGGAAACAAAAACCCTCATAAAGGGAGTTGTGATTTGCTAAGTGATTTGCTAAGTGAATTTTTCTTTCTCAATATCATTATAAAGTTGTTTATGGATTTTCTCAAACATTTGATACACTTCTATGGAAATGGATGACAAAGTCTATGATATAAATTGTGCTCCGTTCAAATAGAGAAACCCACATAAAATACAGGATTACATGGATTACCAAAAATCAAAACTAAATATAATAGCATATGGGTTGCATCCCAAGATATGGATGATATTCTTGTTTATTTTAAAGTATTATATGTGAGATATATTTGTAGTTTTAGTGAAATCTACTAAGTTTACTTCGGTGTGATTTTTTTCTTATTTATTTTAAAATATTTACTATGAAATATATTTGTAGTTGCAATGCACGCTAATAAGTCCATTTTTAGATGAATTAGTTTGTCAATGTAAACAAACCTTTGGAGCCTTCGTCTAGGCTTGATTGAAAACAATCTCTTTCTAAGCATCTAAAAATCAATAGAACTAAAATGTTAATGCGGACACATTGTTATTGAATGACACTAATATTTTTTTCCCATTTGAAGATTTGGAGCAATAATATACTCATGGAGTGGAAATGTAACAAAATTCCCAAACCATAGTGCACAACTTGGTTGGTAGTATATATGTTGAAGCTTGCCACTACTATAGTGGAAAAAGCCTATACTAATGACATCCCTCCACAAAAAATTGCTTAAGCAAAGATCCCACTATTGGTAAGAACATAAGCATGCTATTGGAGGATAATGCAACTAGAACCTCCCAATAATCCTCATCGCCATACTATGCATCTCCTTGTATTTGATCACCATAGAAATAATACTTTATCCTCTACTATTAATTCACAATATTCAACCAGACAAGAAGCCACATATCCAATTGAGTCCACAACAAAAATTGAGTAAGTTGAACTAAAAACCTAGACCTGTAACATTATTAATGCCTTTGTTGAAGTTGCCAACAGTAACCAATCTTACTAATAGAGATTCATGCAAATGTGGAATTATCAACACAAATGGCTCGATGCACCACATGCTCAAAAGATAACTGTCAAACCAACTCCTATAAATGTGTTCTAACCATGGCTTTGATAGTTGTGATGTTGTCCACTTTGATGCCCCATTCTCTATTTGCATACCGTATCAACAATCAACATCTTTCCATGTAATGTGGATTCATGACACTCATCTTGATGTTTCACTTATCTTAATATATTATTAATACTTCAATATATTTGTTTTTCAATTTATCTAACATTTCAACTTTATTTTTTTGTTTTTAATATTGTCAAGCACCAAAAACGACTAGGCTAGTGACAAAATCAACTCCAAAAACAATATGTGAAATGGCAACTCCAACATATAGGCTAGCTAGGGATATGGAGAAAAACCCTATAACTATATGCTAAACTCTATCTTAGAACCCCGAATCTCATTATGACTTCATATCTTCAATTTTTGGTAAGATTTTTTTCTTTTTCCCGTGATTCTTTTCTTAAATATGCACAAACACATTTACAACCATGATGATAGTTTGTGTTCTACTTTATTTAAAGGTGATAGTTCATATTAATTATTGGGAGAGACAATGTTTCCAAGGCGTCAACCCACAATTCCATTAAAAACAAGCATGATTCAGGTGTGATTTTTAGAAGTGGGTATCTATTTTTTTATTCCACTTAAACATGTGTGATCTAGGGATAATTTTTTTGGAAAGAGTGTCCAATTTTTATGGGAATAATCTAGGGTCTTTTTTAAGCCATAACGTATATGTACAAGACCAAAATTATGATCGTTTTCATATTGAGGTGTATTTCCATACAGAGAAAGGTCATATGTCTAAATTTGGTAATTCTAATTTATTAAGCTTTCTTAGGACTCTATTGATGGGACTCTTGAATCCTTATACAACTGTAGGGATAATTATAAGTGATCATAAATCTAAGTTTTGGCTTATTGGGGTAGAGTATACACTTAATTGTTTGGTTTGGGAATGTTGTGAGATA
Organism: Picea glauca; assembly: GCA_000966675.3. Lineage (NCBI taxonomy): Eukaryota > Viridiplantae > Streptophyta > Pinopsida > Pinales > Pinaceae > Picea > Picea glauca. The sequence continues at coordinate 10,838 of JZKD02S1638212.1, forward strand.
TCTTAAGGCCCCCTTTCGCATCATGATTTTGTTGGCTCCATGTTTCTTTCATGGGAGTAGTTCCTCTAGAAGCTACAATACAAAATTCAAAACTGGAAATACAAGGATCTTCCATTTGGTGACAATCTCACAGGAACTAATAAAGGATCTTCCATTTGCTCACAATATCATATGCACTAGTAAAGGATCTTCCATTTGATCACAATATAATAGGCACTAGTAAATTTCTCTAGGCTAGTCATGTCTAAAAATACTTCTTGTTGGTTCTCTTTGGCCTCACAATTCTAAGACTTTTGAGAGGGATTTTGTGGTTTAAGTTGGGTGGTGATGAGTGTTTGTACTTTTCCCAAGTAAGAGGGAGGGTTGAACCTAATTGATATTAGTGTACAAAGTGATATCTTGTTGGCTAAATGGATTTCTCAATGTCTTTTTCGTGATGAGTGATGGAAAGTGTTTATCAAGCAACAAATCCCCCTGATCTAAAAATGAAGAAGACTTGAAAAACTTGAAAACTTATTGCAAGTGAATGTTATGTGTTTAAAGCAAAAGGATCAGTTTGCAACACATAAATTAAAGGATTACTTAT
>JZKD02S1638212.1:11473-70860 GCA_000966675.3 Picea glauca
CCGTAGAACGGTTAAGGGCGCGCTAGCCCCTAACCGCCTCGGCACCTGGGCGTATGGCGCATATGACCGCATGCTTGGCAAAAGGTGGTTAATGTCGTTTTAAAACCGTGTAACTTCCCGCTCCGGTCGTGGGCATATGCAATAGTGTGAAAACCGTGGGCTATGTGTTACAACCCATGCGCGCCAACCATTACCACCGCACCCGTATACAATATGGTCATATGTAATGAGACCACGGGTCGGGGCTAGGCCCCGGCCCGCCCTCCTTTTCGTTTAATACAACACTCAAATTTAAATACATATGCGTTGACATATGTAACAAGGAATAACGGGCGGCATGTTGGTTAGCGGAGGTTACAAAGGCATTGTGCGGTGGGGAGGTCCGGGGGTTGAACCCCACGGCCTCCTATACATTTTACATAAAAACCAATCAGCCAATCAGTGAGTGACACGTGGCGCCCACGGATTGGGCCACGTGTCCTCCTATCATTGGCAACCCAAAGGACACGCGTCAACACCTGACTCGCCAACAGTCAACCAATCAGCAATTGACATGTCATCACTGTACGGTTGTACGGTCCTGCCACGTCATACCGTACGGACTGTACGAACAGGTACAGTCAACATCAAATTTTTTGCCTGTTTGTCTTGGCGAACAGATCGCGATATCTTCTCCATACGGTGTCCATTTGACAAAGTAAATATACTGTTTGAATCAGGAAGACGAGACGGATGCAATGGCACTGTTTTTGTCGCATTCCGAGCACTTTGAATTTTGAGCAAAATTTGATCCCCTGATCTCCCCCATAGGAGAAATACAATTGGGATTCAAGGGACATTTTATATTTGTGATGTGATTATTACTCTAGATGATTTTAGATTTAGATCTTCTTCCATTCTTAAAAGGATTTGGGAAGCTTGGAAAATAGTTGTATTATGTCTTTAATTTGTAGTGCTTTAGGCCTAGAAGAGGTATTAATATTTTCAATTATTCAATTTCGACTTGGAAGGTGTAAAAGTACACTATTTCTCAAATTGAGAGGTTTCTTCCTAAGAAGTTGGTTAAAAAGGAACAATTTTTCTAGAGAGATTTGTGGGACAAAGGCAACAAGAAAGTGGAAGGCTTAGACTCTCCTCTTGTATGAGTTTGGACTTTCGTGCTTCAAGTGACTAGTAATCTAGAAGCTTCAAAGTTGCATTCCAGTGGATGAAACACACATTTGTTCCCACAATAGAAAAAGTGTGTGTGTGTGTGTGTGATGTTATTATATAAATTTTTGCTATTAATGTGAGTGTAACTTGAGTGATTGTGAGGAAAAGTTGTTACCATCCCCACCTAGGTTCAAATCCCACTCTATGATATTTTTTCTCTTACTCAGTGCCATGCAGAATCTAGTATTTACTCTAGGTACCATCCTCGGAATGAAGGGAAGTTTTAAAATAAATAAATAAAAATTGTGTGTGTGTTTGTGTGCATGCGTGTCAATTGAATTTAGCTCGAGTGGTTGGAAGGAATGATTATTACCCTCCCCACCCAAGTTCATTTCCCACGAGTGACATGTTGAACTCCTAACAACTATATTGTTGTAATGGCTTCGAACCCTGTTGTTGACTAGCCTTATGCCCTAAATATTCTAGGGTTTACCCTGGGTACACACACACATCTCCGTGTGTGTGTGTGTGTGTGTGTGTGTGTGTGAATTGAGTTTAGCTCAGGCAGTTGGAAGGAATGATTGTTATCATCCCCACCCAGGTTCATTTCCTGTGTGTGTGTGTGTGTGTGTGTGTGTGTGTGTGTGAATTGAGTTTAGCTCAGGCAGTTGGAAGGAATGATTGTTATCATCCCCACCCAGGTTCATTTCCCACAAGTGACATGTTGAAATCCTAACATGTCTATTGTTGTAATGGCTTCAAGCCATGTTGTTGACCAACCCTGTTCCCTAGAGATTCTAGGGTTGGGTACCATCCTCGAAATGAGGGGAAGTACTTGGGGGTTTCCCCTGGGAAATGTAACTTGGAATGTGTATGTATGTATGTATGTGTGCACACACACACACACACACACATATTTGTTAATTCCCCTATTGGTTTGCAATTCAATGATGTGGAAGATAGGGCCTCCTAACAATGGATTCCAAACTTCAAATTTCGGGAAGGGTTTTGGAAATTTTGAGAAATAGAAGCTATTAAGAACTGAACGAGATTCACTAAGGTTTAGGAGAGGAATTAGTTCCATCAATTAGTGTAATAATAGACCAATAATTCAATATTCCAAGGCAATGAAGTTGGATGGCATGCAAACAAACATTGTTGAGAGAAGGTATTGAGAGGAAATGTAACTAGAAGTGACACCACATTAGGTAATTTAAGTGCACCAATAATGAGGGAAAATGTATATGTTGAACATAAGAATCAGAAGGATAATAGAATTGAGAATTATAACTTGAGAAAGGAAAATAAAGGAAGAAGATTAGATGGACCTCAAAGTCTAATGAAAATCCAAGTCAATCAAGCTCAACAAAACAACTAGAAAATAACAATTATGGATCAAAACTTAGCAAGAGCATAGAGAGAGCATGAAATCCAACAAGTAGAAAATAGTTACTTGAACTCACTTGATAGTTATAGTTTTGTTAACAAAATCAAGATCAAGTAACAAGGTAATTTTAGCTTGTATTCTTTCTCTTGTTGTCACTATGGTGACTCTCTGAGTTTTGAACTTGAAACCATAAAGTTTGGCTTTGGTTCAATGATGGCAGAGGAAACTATAGGTAGGATTCTTTTTGGCACCCAAGACTCTAATGGAGTAGGTAGATGATATCTGGTATGAGGATATGACATGAGCAGGTCTAGGTAAGAGGAATTTATTCACACATTGGAATGTCATGTGGAGGATGAGGTATTGGATTATGAGGCTCACATTGTGCGTACTTAGGAGATATTTTGTTATGATGGTGACTTCATGCGAATGCAACAGAGTAGGAAGGATCATTCCAAGGTTGGATTGGGGTCGTCCGATCTACCATTGCGCAAAGATTTGAATGTTGTGCCTCCCAAGGTCAGTGGCCATTCAAGTTTTGAGGGAGGGATCTGGCTAGGTTCATGGGTCAACGTTTTGAAATTCGAGCAGGCACATTCTCTCAAGGTGTGGTAAGCATTTCTTCCTAGTTTCATTATCCCCATCTACAATCTGGTGGCTCATTTTCAGTAGAGGTGCACAAAAGTGGAGTGACGACGGTGAACGATGAGGGTTCGAAGTAGGATTTTTCCCCAAAGAAGGAGTTTCCTGAGAGCAGGTGTTGGAAGTTCAAGAAGGAGAAAAGGAAGATGGTTGTAGGGGTGGACGTGGAAATAAGGGTTGTTATCGCACAATCTATACTTGCCCAAAGCCTAAAGGCAAGTAAGCCTAGATTGACGTAACACAGAGGTAGTCCTATCACTGTCACCACAATATGATACCTCTTTCTATTTAGGAGGAGAAGATACTCACTCCAAGGGAGACATCCTAGGATCTAGTTGGTTGATAAAGGGTAAAAAGACAAGTTAAAACCCACCCGTCTCTCTAGGTCACTCAAGGAATGAAATCACTTGGTAAAGTTCAAAGGGGCAAAAGGAAATGGAAATGAATGGTACTTTCCCTTTACCAATGAAACAACACATGTTAGCAATAACCAATGATATCAATGTTTCATATTAGTGACTTCAATATATAAATATGCTACTGAAACAATCTTATGTGTAGACAAAAGATAGAGTTTATAGGAACAACAACATATCCAAAAATTGCAAGTTGTAAATGACAAAAAGGGTATAAAGAGTTTGCAAATTTGATAGTATCTTGTCACTCACAATGTCAAGATTTAAAATAAGTCAATAAGTGACTTCAATAGGCTTTCTAAACACTTGTAACATCAACATAATAAATAATTATGACAACAACGAAACCACTTCAGAAAAGTACTTAGTTTGGGCAATTAGACAAACACTTTAGCATATATTGATAGTAACTTGCCTAATACAAATGATGGGTGGTTTTATGGACAGTTTAAGGGTTGTTAAGGGGCTTCAATGATGGTTGTAACAGTAATTACAACAACAACAACATCCTTCAACAACTTCATAATTTTGAACTTGGGATGATATCACCTAGGCTAGTGCAAATTTCTGGGTTAGTTTTAAGGATTAGTATGCTAATTAGGGCTGCTAAATAAAGGTTGTAGCATAAATTATAGCAGCATATGGTTGTTAGTGTTAGTGGGAGTTTCAAGAAGATAGTTTGGAAGTTTGTTTTGATCTTATTGATCCACAAGAGCATAGAAATTATTACCTTTTAGGGGTTTATGGAGTCAACAATAGTAACAATATCACTTGGGAAATAAAATAATGATAATGCATAGCTAAGGGAAGAAGTAAATGCAAGAGGTGTTGGCACTTCAAGGCCTCAAGCATTTGACCCTTTAAGGGAGGTTTTGCTAGAGAGTAGGCACTTCTACGCCCTAGCGTACCTTCCTTCCTTAGCTTTTTTGAAAGACAATTTTATTGGTGATTAGAATGAGATTACTAGAGAGCTAGCACTTTAGGGATCTAATAATCACTCCCAAGAAAATGTATAATTGGCAAGATCATTCTAGTAGAAGAATTATAGGGAGAAAGAAGCATTTGTTGTTTCTCCCCTAGGGTTTAAACAAGCAATTTCATAATCTTAGACATGAAACAAGCAAATTTTACCACAAACATCCATAGCATGAATAAAAATGCAGATTTTATACTTACTTCCCCAAGAATAATCAAGTCAAACCCTAGTTGAAGACCATTCCACCATGAAAAATGCCAAAATACACCACCATAAATCTCTCCCAAGAGATGCGCACTAGTTATTTCAGCCAATTACCCTTAAAGAGGGCAAAATTTTCAGATGACCACTTGTGTGTGATAAGTTATGATAAAATGAATTTCACTTTATGTTTATTTATACCAAAATTTGGCCTTTAATTATTTTAGGTGAAAATATCAGGGTCGACCTAGCCAGTTTCTTACAAAATTAAATTCTGGACAAAATAAAATAATTTTTCTTGTAAATACCCTCCTATGGGTGACGTCATGCCCTTCTAGGGTGACGTTGGACCTCTGTCATGGAATGTTGGGCTCAGGGACTGAAACTTTGGGCCTCCAAAGGCCAAAACTCTGCCCACACGTGCCAATAACCTCAAGATTACTCCAAAGGTGACAACCACTGCATGTAGAAACGTTCAGGGTTGTATGGGTGATGTCTAAGGCCTCCAAAGGCCAATGTTCAGGTGGGAAAGGAAAAACCGCCTAGGTCTAGTTCCACCAAAGTGCCTCCAAAGGAAACATCCTTCTTCTTCTTGGTAGAACCCCTTCATCTTCATCCTACCCCTTGGCTGGGGTCTCAACATCCATCAAATGGTCTTTGATTCCTCATGCAGGTATGAGATAGTCATCTCTCCATGTACCCGTTCACTGGGAAAGGTCATGCAAAGACAACAAGTATTCCCTCTAGGGGTCCATAAGTCACGGGCATCATAGTACGTAAATCACATCTAATAATTAAAACACCCAAACATGTGCATTAAACCCCCCTAAACCCAAACAAATGCTCAAAATGTTATGCAACTTGACAAGTCTAGGGTTTGGAATGGTCTCAGGGTTTCCTATTGGGCTAATCTCCCTTAAGTCAAGGTCGTATCCCCAATGGAGCTTGATCCAAATCATGCAAGCGTATGAAGTGGTGAGGGGGAAATATTTGGGCATGGGGTGCATGTGATAACAGGGAAATGTAACACTCACTTATGGGTGCCTTTGTTGAGGATGAGTTGCACCTTGTCATGGATGCAAATGTTTCCAAGCCCATTGATTGCCATTTATTATTTTTATCTTTGCTTTCTTCTTTTATCTTTCTTTCTTCATGTTGCAAGGAAAGAGTTGATGGCCATCACCCTGGTTTGGTGACCAACTAGTGCCAGTGTCACCCACAAACATTTCATGGAAATGAGAAGGTTGGCTCATGATGAGACCCCCTTTCTCTTGGCCATGCAACCAAAAGAAACTACCTTGGCTTGGTGACCAGTTGGGTGGTAGTGTCATACCGCTACATGTTCATGGTCATGATAGGCCAACTCATGATATCCACCAGCAAATTCCTTAAGTGTTTTATTCATATGTGGGTCCCCTTTTCTTGCTGAGAAGTGTTTAAGTTCTTTTTTAGGGATCCCTGGGCGAAGCATCTCGAAGGTTTAAATTCAACTCTTAAATTTTTCCATCTACATTTCCCCCTGGGACTTTAGACCCTTATTCCCATGAAGTAAGGTACAAACCTTTCCAAGTGGAGCCTTCCCCAATGCCCAAAAATGTGGATATATGGAGGGGATACAAATGGAAAATGGTAAGTATGGAGGGAACAAGCGATGAATCTTCAAATATCCACTAGGTAACAACCTATCCTAAAGGGAAACCAACTTACTAGGGCACCATGTGACCCTCCCGGGTTTGAACAAGGAAAAGAGCATAAAGTCAAGAAAACGTTATGAAATCTAGAAAGATTCAATGCAACATGTTTAAATGTTTTAAAAATCAAAGTGATACATACCATGATACCCAGACTTATTACCTCATGGAGCAAGACTCATTTCCATTTCAGGATCAAGCCAATGTGATGTATATTGTTGTTGATGGTATGTGGGCTCTGCTACGAAAAAAAAGGGGTCCTTCAGGGCCATGCTCAAGTTGTCTAGCTCTCGACACTGCATGTCTATGACCTGTGGGCCTCGAGACGTGATATCCTTAGTTACCCCTAGATTTGTGGGTAACATCTAGCTCCAAATCGGGGACATGTGTTGATCGTAGAGCACATGTGAACCTCAACATCTTTGGTGTGACCTGTTCCTACTAAGACTCAACATAAGATGTTAGTAATACATGGCGTTGTGCTATTACCCCTTGTTCATACATGATGCAAAACTTTTAAAATGAAATCAACTATCTAATCTAAAACATAATCATGAAAATACATATATAAAAGTGAGGAAAACAAAATGAAAAGTGCAACTACAACTATGCTAATATACAATGCAACAATATATACAATGAATTCAAATGCCTACCTACCCTACCTCACCTGTACTTACCCGTCAAATGCTAGGTATAAGCATACAACCAGTACAACCACGCTAGCAATGTATCATAACACCTGCCTCTGTGTTTCATCATAAACCAAAACAATGACAAGTTAAGCAAAAACTAAACATGAGTTAGAGCATGCATTATATCATAGGAAGTCATAAAGTCTAACTCATGGAGGCGGGAAGGAGGTACAAAATCATGCCAAATCACCCTTCTAGAAAAGTAATCAATCCATTTGAGAAGAGGATCGTGAGAGGTCAAGGACTCAAAGGGATGGCTCAAAGAGTTTGAGGGTTGACTAACTTAGACGTCATCACTCCATGGGGTCTGAGAAGGGATTAACAAGAACTTAGAGGGAAACTGACAAATTCTCAGGGGAAAACTGAAAGATTGAGATAATAAACTTCTTAATACATTCAACCTCCCCTTGAATTCTAACGAAAATTTTTGCCCTAAAGAAAAACTTGACACAAGAGACATGTTCCCCAACTGCATCCTTAGTGACATAATGAGGTAAAGCAATCAGAGGGAGCTAGACAACCTTGTCACAAGTATCCCGCTTCAGGCAAGCAACGTCCTCACCTTTATCAAAATTTGAGCACAACGATGACTGATAATATTCTTCAAAGAATAAATCCAAGTTCTCAAAGGAATAATCATCAAAATTCTCAAGGTATGACTGAAAATCATCAGGAGAAACATTGCACTGGGTCATCCTTGGGTGCTTGGAAAACTTCTATAATTATATCATCATCTTGTTTCCAAACGTCAAAATTATTAGGAACACCATATGATTCTTGTAAAGGTAACATTTGAATATATCCTTCCATATCATAAATGGGATCCTCATGAGAACCAATCACATCCCACTTATATCTTCCAACATGTATGAACTCATCAATATTATCAACCATGTCACTACCTTTATCATAACATGAAGGATTTAATGCATCCAAGGGCTCCTCTAATTCTTGTTCATTTTCCAAATCATAAAATAAAGCGTCATAAAAATATTCGAAAGGGAAATAACTTACCATGCTCACTTCTTTTTGTGCAGGAGTGTTAAAGGCATGGATGATTTCATCAAATGGAAGAGCATACGGTACATCATCCCCAAGACTTGTCTCGTTAATCATCTTTTCTCCTTCATCAGAGAATGAAGGACCTAGCTCTTCCAGGGGTTCCTTTACTTCTTCACCTCCTGAATCATAGAACAAAGTGTCATGAAAAACATGGAAAGGAAAATAATTCACCTCATTCTCTTCGTCTTGTTCATGAGAGATAGGATCTTGGAGAGCTTCATCGGACGGAGGAGCAGATACTAGTGCTTCATCCTCATAACTCACTTCTCCAGTCAAGTCTTTACTGCATTATATTGAATCATGGGAAAAATGTTTCTCCTCTTCAAGGGGTTGACAACCTTCTTTATATATCTCTCCTTCTATATCATAGGGTTCTTGGTATTGAGTATGGTACACATCCCCGAGATCTTCCATAATATCAGTGGTGAATCCTTCATCCTCTAGGGCTGTCGTGAGATTTTTAATGGCATCTTCATATGTATGTCATTGTGGTTTCACAAACTCAATAAACCTACTGATGAGGTCTATGAGAGATGATATACCCTTATCTTTGCAACAACCCTTAATCCAATCTTGCAAAAAAAATGACAGGGAAGGTATGAACAATTTTACCAGAACATCTTCCCCTTCAAATTCTATCCCACTTATATACTTCAAGAATTCTACAATGTGAGTAATTGGGAGGCCTCCAAATATTGGGGAGTTGTTTAACCATTTTATATCAAAATAATGTAGGTATCCTTGAAAACTTTCAAAATGAATAGTCAGATACACTTGTTCCTAGGGCGCCATGATCCCATGTCTTGAAAGTATCACAAAGTAGAGAGTAAATCAATGGAGTCGCCAAATAACCTCTTAAAGATTATCAAAGGGAGTGAGGGAATCACCCTTAGTGGAGTCACCAGGTAAGCTCTGTGAAGTGAAGTCTTTGAGTAAAATACTTACCGAAAAAGTGTCATTGAGGAATATTGACTCAGTGTTCCCCGACAACGATGCCAAAAATGTTATCGCACAATCTATACATGCCCAAAACCTAAAGGCAAGTAAGCCTAGATTGATGCAACACATAGTTAGTACTATCACTGTCACCCCAATAGGATACCTCTTTCTATTTAGGAGGAGAAGATACTCACTCCAAGGGAGACATCCTAGGACCTAGTTGGTTGATGAACGGTAAAAACGCCAGGTAAAATCCACCTTTCTCTCCAGGTCACTCAAGGAAAGAAATCACTTGGTAAAGTTCAAAGGGGCAAAAGGAAATGGAAATGAATGGTACCTGCCCTTTACCAATGAAACAACAAATGTTATCAATAACCAATGATATCAATGTTTCAAATTAGTGACTTCAATATATAAATATGCTACTAAAAGACTCTTATGTGTAGACAAAAGATAAAGTTTATAGCAACAACAACATATCCAGAAATTACAAATTGTAAATGACAAAAAGGGTATAAAGACTTTGAAAATTTGAGAGTACCTTGTCACTCACAATTTCAAGATTTAAAATAAGTCAATAAGTGTCTTCAATAGGCTGTCAAAACACTTGTAACAACAACAAAATAAATAATGATGACAACAACAAAACCACTTCATAAAAGTACTTAGTTTAGGCAATTAGACAAACAATTTAGCATATATTGATAGTAACTTTCCTAATACAAATGCTGGGTGGTTTTATGGAAAGTTTAAGGGATCTTAAGGGGCTGCAATTATGGCTGTAACAGTAATTACAACAGCAGCAACAACCTTCAACAGCTTCATAATTTTTCACTTAGGACAATAGCAAAAGGAAGACTAGAGCCTTGGGATGATAACACCTAGGCTAGTGCAAATTTCTGGGTTAGTTTTAAGGATTAGTATGTTGATTAGGGATGCTAAATAAAGGTTGTAGCAGTAATTATAGCAGCAACAATATGGTTGTTAGTGTTAGTGAGAGTTTCAAGAGATAGTTTGAAAGTTTGTTTTCATCTCATTCATCCACAAGAGCATAGAAATTAGTGCCTTTTAGTGGTTTATGGAGTCAATAATAGTAAAAATATCACTTGGGAAATAAATTAATGATAATGCTTAGCTATGGGAATAAGTAAATGCAAGAGGTGTTGGAACTTCAAGGCCTCAAGCATTTGACCCTTTAAGGGAGGTTTTGCTAGAGAGTAGGCACTTCTAGGCCCTAATGTACCTTCCTTCCTTAGCTTTTTTGAAAGACAATTGAATTGGTTATCAGAATGAGATTACTAGAGAGCTATCACTTTAGGGCTTTAATAATCACTCCCAAGAAAATGTATAATTGACAATATCAAGCTAGTAGAAGAGTTATAGGGAGAAAGAAGCATTTGGTGTTTCTCCCCTAGGGTTTAAACAAGCAATTTCATAATCTTAGACATGAAACGAGTAAATTTTACCACAAACATCCATAGCATGAATAAAAATGCATATTTTCTACTTACTTCGTCAAGAATAATCAAGTCAAACCTTAGTTGAAGACCATTCCACCCTGAAAAATGGCAAAAATACACCACCATAAAGCTCTGCCAAGAGATGTGCACTAGTTATTTCAGCCAATGACCCTTAAAGAGGGAGAAAATTTCAGACCACCACTTGTGTGTGATGAGTTGTGATAAAATGAATGTCACTTTATGTTATTTACACCAAAATTTTACCTTTAATTATTTTATATGAAAATATCAGGGCCGACCTGGCCAGTTTCTTACAAAATTAAATTCTGGACAAAATAAAATGAATTTGCATGTAAAGACCCTCCTAGGGGTGATGTCATGCCCTTCTAGGGTGACATTGGACCTCTGTCATGGAACATTGGGCCTCCAAAGGCCAAACCCTACCCACATGTGCCAATAACCTCATGATTACCCCCAAGGTGACAACCACTACATGTAGAAACATCCAGGGTTGTATGGGTGATGTCTAAGGCCTCCAAAGGCCATTATTTAGGTGGGAAAGGCACAACCGCCTGGGTCTAGTTCCACCAAAGTGACTCCAAAGGAAACATCCTTCTTCTTCTTGGCAGAACCCCTTCATCTTCATCTTGCCCCCTGGTTGGGGTCTCAACATCCATCAAATGGGCTTTGAGCCCTCATGTAGGTCCGAGCTAGTCATCTTTCCATGTACCTGTTCAATGGGGGTCCATAAGTCACAACAAGTAAACCTTCTAGGGGTCCATAAGTCACAACAAGTAAACCTTCTAGGGGTCCATAAGTCATAACAAGTAAACCCTCCAGGGGTCCATAAGTCACAAACATCATAATACATAAATCACATCTAATAATTAAAATGCCAAACATGTGCATTAAACCCCCCTAAACCCAAACAAATGCTCAAAATGTTATGCAACTTGACAAGTATAGGGTTTGGAATGGTCTCAGGATGTCTTATTGGGCCAGTCTCCCTTAAGTAAAGGTCATTTTCCCAATGGATCTTGATCCAAATCATGCAAGTGTATGAGTTGGTGAGGGGAAAATATTTGGGCATGGGGTGCATGTGATAGCAGGGAAATGTAACACTCACCTATGGGTGCCTTTGTTGAGGATGAGCTGCATCTTGTCATGGATGAAAATGTTTCCAAGCCCAATGATTTCCATTTATTCGTTTTATCTTTGCTTTCTTCTTTTAGATTTATTTCTTCATGCTGCAAGGAAAGAGTTGATGGCCACCGCCCTGGCTTGGTGACCAACTAGTGGCAGTGTCACCCACAAACATTTCACGGAAATGAGAAGGTTGGCTTGTGATGAGACCCCCTTTCTCTTAGCCATGCAACCAAAATCCACTACCCTAGCTTGGTGACCAGTTGGGTGGTAGTGTCATACCGTGACATGTTCATGGTCATGATAGGCCAGCTGATGATTAGACCTCCTATCCACGAACAAATTCCTTGAGTGTTTTATTCATATGTGGGTCCCCTTTTCTTGATGAGAAGCATTTCAGTGCTTTCTCGGGGATCCATGGGCAAAGCATCTCGAAGTTTTAAATTTGTCTCTTAACTTTTGAGAGCTACATTTTCCCCTGGGCCTTTAGCACCTTCTTTCCATGAGGTAAGGTACAACCCTTTCCAAGTGGAGCCTTCCCCAATGCCAAAAAATGTGGATAGATGGAGGGGATAAATATGGAAAATGGTAAGTATGGAGGGAACGAGCGATGAATCTTCAGAGATCCACTTTGTAACAACCTATCCTAAAGGGAAACCAGCTTACTAGGGCACCATGTGATCCTCCCAGGTTTGAACAATGAAAAGAGCATAAAGTCAAGGAAAAGTTATGAAATCAAGAAAGATTCAATGCAACATGTTTAAATGTTTTAAAAATCCGAGCGATACATACCATGATACCTAGACTTATTACCTCATGGACCAAGACTCATTGCCATTTCAGGATCAGGCCAATGTGATGGATACTGTTGTTGATGGTATGTGGGCTTTGTTGCAGAATAAAAAGGGGCGCTTCAGGGCCATGCTCAAGTCGTCTGGCTCTCAACACTCCATGTCTAGGACCTGTGGGCCTCAAGACATGATCTCCTTAGTTACCCCTAGGTTTGGGGGTAACAAGGGATATCCCTGAGATGTTGAGAAGAATGAATGTTGGGAGATTTTGTAGAAAGGATGTGAGTCGTTTGGCTCTGAGGGTTTGGATAGACGATAATTGGAAGTAGGTGTTGGGGTACATTCCAGAGTTCCATACTTTGTCTCGAGGTTGGATTTGCTTCAAATTTTGGATGAAGAACAATGTGGGATATATTTTTAGCCAGGCGTGGGGATGGGGTCCCTTTGGTCTATTGCTAAAATAATGGGCCATTAATTTGACTCATCTCGTGATCCTCTCTCGCCTATTAAGGTTTGGGTGATCCTTTCAAACCTTCCCATGGTGTTCTGGAAAGAGGAGGTGTTAATGGCAATAGGGAACAAAATAGGAAAATTCAGTAGTTGTGAACCTCAGTGGGACACTAAGACAGACGGGTGGTGGGTGTGGGTGCAATTAGAAGTAGATATGAGGGAAGGTTTACTCAATGAAATAGAATTGGTGTGGGGAATTTTTATGTGGATTCAAAGGATATATTATTGGCGGATTCCCTTCCATTTTTTCAGTTGCCATGAGTTCAGTCACCTTCAAGCACAATGTTGAAGGCCTTTGTCCCAATTTCCCCCTTTCAAGAAGATGTGAAAAGGAAGGTTATGTCAGAATAAAGACGTTGAAAAAAGGTGGCAGACTCCTAGGGGGATTCATGGCTCAATCCCAAGTTTAATCGATTTGGTGTGTTTGGTGCTCTTCCCCCATCGAATTCTATGGATGTGAATTATGGTAAGATTTTGAGTCATGTTTCTTCAATCCTGACTTAGTCTCATATTGAGGCAGTTTTAGCTCTTTCAGAAATCACGTGTTCATCCCTTGACCCTAAGGGAATAGGTGTTAAGCCCCCTTCTTTTAGTCCTCAAGTAGAGGAGAAGGCTCCATCTTAGGTAGAAAGTCCATGTCCCCATCGTACTATGGGCCCTTCTTTGCCTCCTCTTCATGGAGGGGTTGTTCCTCCGATGGGTGTTTTTCCTACACCTCCCCTCTCCCCCTATATTGACTCTGCATATATTTTATTTTCCAAACCCTCCTTCAAATCACAATACCTCTTGAATTTAAAGGTCAAACTTGGGCCTTTGGAATTTTGTGCATGGGTTTGGTGTATGACAAGGACCTAGGGGGCAGGTGGGAAGGAAGCCTCAAATTTCTTTAGCTCAATTACAAGCTAAGAAGGATATTGGGAATATAAAACAAACCACTATTGTGCAGTACCTTGGAGTGGGGGAAGCCCATTTTAGAGGTTCCCAATGATTATTCTCTCATTCAATGCATGTGGGGTCGGGGGTGCCCAAAAAATCCTGTCCCTCAAAAGGCACATGCAGGTATGTGGGATGGATGTCATCTTGATTCAAGAAACAATGTGTGCTAGTGATAAGGCCGTAGAATCCTTTTGGTCGTGGTTAAAATATTTCTCTTTTTGTTCGACAGAATCAGAAGGCCTCTCGAGGGGCTTACTCTTTACTTGGAGCCCTCGTTATTGGGCCTTGTCGATCTTGATATCATTAGAGATAGTGGTTGATCTCGAGGATTGCTTTCTCAACTTTTCGTTCAGGTTGGGAAATGTGTATGGAACTTATGCTAACATAGTTTCTTTCTGGGAGGGTCTAAGTGCATCCAAAGTCTTGTCTTCCTCAACTGTAATTCTTGGAGGTGACCTCAATTTTATGCTCTCGATAAGGGAAGTATGGGGAACCCACCCTCATAAAGATGCAAATGAGGATTTGTTTGCTGATTGGATTTAAGATAATCATTTGATTAATTTGGAACCTCCAAAATTGTCCCAAACCTGGTGTAATGGAAGAAAAGGTGAGAAAATGGTTGCAAAAAGACTGGATAGATTTCTTATTTATGAGGATCTATTAGAGAATCCCTAGTCTTTCAATTGGTGGGTTTCGAAGGGAGGAACTTCTGACCATTTTCCCATTCTTTTAAAAATTGATAAGTGGGGGATAAATCCACCATCCCTGCTAAAATTCAACGAGCTTGGCTCCAGGAGGAGGAACATAGAAATATGGTCATGTCAGCCTAGACCCATTTGAAAGAGGATGTTTGGAGTCATTATATGCATCAATTTGCAGGTAATCTTTCCAAAATTAAAAAATTCTCTAAATCATGAGCTCAAGCCTTCAATATGAAAGCTTAGTTCCTTCTTCGAGACATCGAAGCAAAGATGAAGGTTTTACTTGTATAAAAGTTGGTTGGCTCTCTCTTAGCAATAGAAGAAGAAAATCTCTATGAGTTGTTGAAGAATAAATAGGATTTATTGGCTCTTGAAGAATCTAAGTGGCACCTTAAGAGCAGAGAAATCTAGCTTAAGGAAGAAGATAACAATGCCAAATTATTCCATAGATATGTGAACTTTTGAAAGAACTTGAATTCCATTTTGGAAATCAAGGATCAAAATGGAGTGTTAGTCTCATCCCATGACGATATCGTTGAGTCAGGGAAATATTTTTTTCTAGCCTTTTCAAGGAACCTGTGGGGTGTCCTATTCTTGATATTATTAAGGTCATCAATATTTTTCCAACATCAATCATAGAGGAAATGAACGAGTCCCTTTCGGTGGAGATTTTAGAAGGAGAAATTCTTTCTACCATATCGGCTTTACGAAAGAGCAAAAATCAGGGTCCATATGGTCTAATCGTTGAGATTTTTCTTGGTTTTTTCGATTTTCTTAAAGAAGATTTATTAAAAGTGCTTAAAGAATCTTAGAGACCATGTAAAATCTTGGGTTCCTTCAAGGAGACATTTCTATCCCTGATTCCAAAGAAACAAGAAACAGTCTCTTTTGAGGATTTCACACCTATTTCTTGTTGTAACTTGATTTATAAGCTTATCTACAAGATCATAGGAACATACTCAAGCCCATTATAAGCTATATGATCTCGGAGGAGCAGTTTTGTTTTCTTTACAAAAGACAATTCCATGATGCAGTCATGTTGGCTCAAGAAGCTTTGCACTCAATTAAGACCCCAAAATCCCCCTCCATAGTTATTGTTATCGCACAAGTTGTAGTTTTGGAAAATCCCAACCCAACTAGCAATTGGCGACAACTTAGAGAGCACCTACTGACTGTCACCTTAGGTAGGTGTTCCCATCACTTTAGAGGTGAGGTAGTCACCTCAAGGGGGGAATCTTGGTGACCTAAGGGGGATTGAGACATAAAAAGTGATGTATGAATGGATGCCCCTAAAGGTCAAGTTTCTAGATGGAAAAGGGAAATTTGAAATGAGTCTAGAGGGTTTCTTAAGGTTTCCAATACTTTGAGTAACCTGCCAAGAGGGAATGCATGCCCGAGACACAAGGAAAACTAAGTATATGATGCAATATGTTAGGTGGACAAACAAGTTAATATTGATGTCCCTAATTGCAGAAAAAAACAATGATATATATCAGCATGTAAAAGATAATAAGAGCTGCAAAATAAGTGCTAAAATTGTAGTTAACTAAACAAGAGACAAGCTAGTAAAGACTAGTTTAACTCAAGAATGAGAGAGCAAGACTTTAGCATAAAAGCAAGACTGCAAAAAAAATCTTACTGCAGTGATATTTATCATCCTTATGGCTGTATCAAACCAAGCCTTATAACAGAAAATTCAACCAATGAAAATCACCTCAAACTAGCCCAAAAGGTGCCCTAGGGTTAGTAGTTTGTTAGGGAAAAGTTATAGCTAATTTCTAGTGTTAGTTTAGGAGTTATCTAGGGTTAGAGGGTTGGATTTCTGCATCCATAATGGCTGTAGGTTAGTTTTATTACAACAACAAGTTATAGTGGGTGAAATAAGATGCCTCAATGAAGAAAGATAGCCTAGGGCTCAAGGAAGAATATCCAAGTGAGAGAACTTCAAAACATCAACTTTTCACGTTTACCAATGCAACGTTTTATTTCTCCAATGCAACGACTAGTGCATTTGATTAATGGATTAATCGGAGCAAAAGTAAAGAGATAGAGATACTACCTCCTTAGGGGTACAAATACTCTTATTCCCGAAGGCAAGTAACCTATCTAGGTTTAAAACTAATGGGTGTATATCCTTATAGTTCCTTAGAAAACCCTTGCAAACAATAATTCTATGCTTAAAATTATGGTGGAGCTAAAATAGGGGTGTATGCACTTATACTCCCTACCTAGCCTTAGCAACAATCAACCTTGAGCTTGAATTACAAATGATAGAAACAACTAAAAAAGCCTTACCAATCCAAATAGCAATAAGATAACCATAACATACAAAGATAAACCGCCACAATACCTAGAAAATGAACTACAAGAGCTAGCACATCATCATCATGTACTCCATAACAAGAGAAATCACCACACCATAGCAAAAGAGAACAAAAATCTCCAAGGTAGCAAAAATTCCAGTCCTCTACTTCTCACAATGGGAGAGTTATGATATTAAAATGAGATTCCATGATCTTTATTTATACAAAATGTCTATCACATAGTTTGTCCACTTAGAAAGGGTAAAACATAAGATAAGGGGTCCAAAACCCTTATCTTACCCCTTGCATCAAAATAATATTAAACAATTCATCTTAAAATTCACTTTTACACAAAAGAAACCCTAGAACAAGGTGACATCAACCTTTTAGGGGATATTTTGGCACTTGAGAATTCGTTGGAGAAGATGGGGAAGTCATTGGGGATATTTGAGCCTCCTCATCATGTGTTAATGCTTCTCCATGCCTCGTCCAGTGAAAATATTCCAAGTGTCAGTGTGCAATCACTCCATCACCATTAAACCCCCTCATGTATGACCTCTGAAATATCCCTGATCCAGCCTATTTGGATATCTATTGTTGAACTATTGTTTTATCACTAAGATCCTATACTCTGGGGGTTTATGGATGCATTTGAGTTAATGTGTGAACATGCTTGGTGATTTTCACATGTGTATTTCATTCATTTATTGTTTTAGCAGTATATATATGATGCATACAAGAGCAAGGACAACACACCTCACTGATATATAATATGAGGAGCAAGAAATAAAATAATATGCTAGAAGTATATACACTAGTCATCAGTTAGATCTCATGCATCGATAGATCGACAAAATGCAGTTCTGGAAGCTCACGACAACTATTGCATATACTGGAAAAATTGCCCTGATGGAAATACTCATAGGAATGGACTGGAAATTGTCCCAAAAGGAGCGCCCTGGCCTCTAGATTGATCCTGGTAACTATTGGACTGAAGATCTGACATCTGGAGCTCCAGATGGAACTCCCTGGGGGTTTGCACAACTTCTGGGTTGTGGGAGTGGGCCCTAGTGATCCCACCAGCGGAATCTGACGATGTATGACTCAAAATGATTGTCCTCGCCTCCTCTGTAATGGTTCAGAAGGGTTCCTTGGATCTGCTCCGAAATACCTCTTGGAACCCCAATTGTGCTTCCTCAAGAGTTGCACCCTAACTGGTTGTTTGCTGCGCTATGGGAGATTCCACCATCAGAAACTGATGAATAGTGGCTCAAAAGATGCACCTTGGATAACTCTCAACTGGGTCAAAAGGAATCTGTAAGATACTCCTCTATCTCGTGCGACCACACAAACCCTCTCTCTAACCCTTGCGCCCTCATTGGCTGAGCTGCGCAATCACTGTACTGGATCTCTTGAATAGCACTGTGAAATACCTGGATGGTATCTTCGATAGGATAGGGTGTGTCTCTCAACACCAAAATTGATGAATGGTGGTGGTTTCCTCCAGAAATCCACAAAACAACAAGGGGGTTGATTTCCTCCTCCTCTGGAACTATCTCAACATCAAATCATAACATAATGAGGAATTAGGTCGAATTCCTCCCTTTATACTCTTCCCAATATAATTCACCATTGACATCACTTAAGCTAGGCGCTTTTCCTCCTAAGGTGAGTAATTAATTAATTAAGTCCCCCCCTTAACACATTTTCATTCTATTTCTCCGTTGACTTATGCTTAAGTGACTTTTCCTATGCTTTTTGGCTTAATTCATCATTTAGCCACCAAATCTCCCTTATTTCATCTCCTTTTCCCTCTTTGTGCCTGAATATAGTCTACGGGAACAAATAGACTACTAAGTCACTCTCTACTAGCCTACTCTTGGGAACGAGACATCACAGTCCTCCCTTCCCGAGATTGCTTTTCCTCAAGCAACATTAATCCTGGGTGCTACAAAATATGCTCTCCCTCCCATGTGGTATCCTCCACTAGAATTCCCCTCCATATAACTAAGCACTCCTTGATGACCTTTCTCCTCAACTTGCGCTCTCTCTACTCGAGCACCTCTTTCAACACTATATCCAACTGGCCCTCCTCATCCAAGGGTGGAAACTCCTCTTAAATGCTGACATGTTGTCCCACTCGATTTTTAAGGCAAGAAATGTGGAAGACGTTATGAATCTTGCTAACCTCCGGTATCTCTAGCTAGTATGATACCTCGCCTACCCTCCTGATGACTCTGTATGGCCCATAAAATTTTGGCTTCAACTTCTCTTCTCTACTCCTCTTCAAGGAGGACTGTCTATATGGCTGTAACCGTAGGAAAACCAAGTCCCCTACCTCAAAATTTCTCTTTACCCTCTGCCTGTCTGCATAGATCTTCTGTTGGTTATGATCTGCCTACAATTTTTCCTTCACTTCCCACAGAATCCTTTGGCTCTCCTCCACCCATTCTTTGGCCCCCGGGATCCTGCTATCCCCAAACACCGTCTCCACAAAAGAAGGTGCATCGTATCCATATGATGCCCTAAATGGTGTCATTATGATAGACATATGGTAAGTCGTGTTGTAGCAGTACTCACCCATGTGCAATCATCTCCCCCATGTGTGTTGTTGCCCTCCTACATAGTTCCTCAGATATCCCTTCACCCATTTGTTGACAAAATCTGTCTGTCCATCTGTCTATGGGTGGTAGCTGGTACTCGTGGCTAGCTCTGTGCCCACCAACCAAAAAACTTCCTTCCAAAACATGTTGATGAAGCTCCCATCTCTATCACCGACTATCTACCTGGGTAATCCATGCAACCAGAATACCTCTATGAAAAATAACTCTACTACATGTATGGCCTTGTAGTCCATATGTATGGAAAAGAAACGTACAAACTTGGTCAGCCTGTTGACCACCACAAATATAAAGTCCCTGCCCTGCACTCAAGGAAGGCCTTTAATGAAATCCATAGAAATGGTCTCCCATTTCTACTCCGGAATGGGTAGAGGTTGAAGTAACCCCGCAGGGTATGTATGTTGGGACTTGTTCTACTGACAAGTCGTGCACTCCCGTATATGTTTCGGTACATACTCCTTGATACCCTTCCATGAGAATCTGTCCCTGATCTGCCTATACATTTTGAAGTACCCATGATGCCCGACTGTAGGGAAATGATGACACACCTTCAAAATCTTCCCATTCAAGGTAGATTTTGGAACCAAGTAGATCCAGTCCTTGTATAAAATACATCATCTAGAACCCGATATCTATCATCAACCACATGTCCATCCATCACCTCACAAACAATTTTTTTTTTTGAGTACTCCACCAACAAATGTGCTTTCCAATCTGTGCAAATGTCCATCATTGAACACCCTGGTGGCCTCCTGGACAAGGCATATGCTATGACATTCCTCTTTCCCTTGACATATTCAATGTCAAAGTCAAAGGATTGGATCTTTGTGACCCGCTTCCGTTGTCTCTCATTGAGGTATTTTCGATCCAGGAAATACTTGAGACTGTTGTGACCAGCCTTCACTACAAATCTGCTACCTACCAGATATTGCCTGAATTTGGTTAAGGCATGCATGATTGCTAACATTTCCTTGTCATAAATAGAGTAGAGTCTCTCCGACTCGTTGAGCTTCCTTCTCTTTAACACAATGGGATGGCCTCCCTGCATCAAAACTGCTCCAATCCCCACCTCTGATGCGTCGCACTCTAAGACGAACGGTTGTGAGAAATTCAGAAGGGCTAGAACATGGCATGTGCTCATAACCTGCTTCATTTTCTCAAATGTCTGTTGTGACTCCTCTGTCCACTGAAAGGTGCCCTTCTTGTTCAAATCTACGAGCGGTGGTCCCAGCTGTGAAAATCCCTTGACGAACTGCCTGTAGTAACTGCATAACCAAAAGAATCCCCTCAACTCCATGAGATTCTTGGGTGTTGGCCAATCTGAAATGGCCCTGATATTCTTCTGATGAACCTGTACTCCCTGCTCACTAATGATATTCCCCAAATACAATAGTTCTCTCATGCCAAACTCACATTTAAACTCCTTGGTATATAATGATTGTGCCTGCATAATGCCCAAGACCTCCTCCAAATGTGCTAGATGCTCATCCCACATCCTCTTGTAGATCAATATATCATCGAAGAATACCATAAGGTATTTCCCACTTTCTTGATCAAATCCATGTTGTGAGTTTTTTGGTTGCCTCTCTATGCCTCTCAAGGTCTGTTTCGATATCTGATCGAACAATATTCCAACAAACCCATGTCTGCATGGAACTCCAGTCCTAATACCAAGTAGTCTCTCCTGTACTCCCTGAATAGAGACTGTGGCAACACATGTCCTTGACGCGATTGTCCTCTCGCCTCCTCTGGTTGTCCCAATGGTTGTCCCAGTGGTTGTCCTTCCTAGAAATGTAGGTATAAAGGTCGGGGAATCCTCCCAAATGATGTGTAGGCTTGAACTGGTGAAGTGTGTGGACTAGCTCCACCCTGAGATCCACTGGAGCCACTGGCCCCACCTCCCTGGTGTCCTCCTAAACCACTCGCTCCTCCTTCAGCGTTGGCACCTATAGTGCTCATGCTATGGTGGAGCATCCGTGCACTGATAACCATCTGTTGTATGGCATTCATCATGTCCCTATGTCCTCTAGCTAGGTCAATCAACATGGGATGTGTACTGTCAACATGTATCTCGAGGCCTTTCCCCCTGCCCTCGGGTTTCTCACACCTTTAACCCATAGTCCTCTCTATCTCGCCTGTTGTGTTTGAATTGATATGCTCTCTGTCCTCTAACTCTGGCTCTGTATCTGACTGAGTGTGGAAGGGATTGTAATCCCTTCGGTTTCTATCTCTCCTATCTCTACTATGACCTCCATGGTACTGAATGTACTTGTCCCCAATATGTCCTCAGTCCTTTGGGTATTCTTCACTTGTTCCCAGAATCATGGGGTCATGAGAAACACTTCTTCACAGGCTAGCAGGAAGAAGGTTCTGATACCATTGAAATATCCCTCATCCAGCTGATCTAGATATCTATTGTTAAACTATTGTTTTATCACTGATATCTAATACTCTAGGGTTTCTGGATGCGTTTGAGTTAATTTGTGAACATGCTTGGTGATTTTCACATGTGTGTTTCATTCATTTAGTGTTTTAGCATTATATATATATGATGCATACGAGATAAAGGACAACACAACTCACTGATATATAATATGAGGAAAAAGCAGATAATCCAATAATATGCTGGAAGTAGATACACTAGTCATCAGTTAGATCTCATGGATCACCAATGGAATACAAATAACTAAAAAGAAATGCCTGTGACCAAAAGATGTAGGCCTATATGTGCATGCGTGAATAGATCGAAAAAACACAGTTCCAGAAGCTCACGACAACTACTGCAGATACTGGAAAAGTCGCCTTGATGGCGATACTCATCTGAATGGATTGGAAACTGTCCCAAAAGGAGCGTCTTGGCCTCTAGACTGATCTTGGTAACTGTCAGACTGAATATTTGACCTCTAGAGCTCTAAATGTCACCCCTTGGGGGTTTGTGCATCTCTTGGGTTGTGGGAGTGTGCCCTAGTGATCCCACCGATGAAATCTAATGATGTATGACTTGAAACAATCGTCCTAGACTCCTCTATAATTGACCGGAAGGGTTTCCTCAGATCTTCTCTGGAATACCCCTTGGAACCCCAAATGTGTTTCCTCAAGAGCTGCGCCCTAACTGGATGTTTTTTGCGCTCTAGGAGATTCCACCGTCAAAAATTGATATCTGGAGTCTCAAAAGATGCACCCTGGTTAGTTCTCAACTGGGTCGGAAGGAATCTGTAAGATACTTCTCTATATCGTGCGGCCACACAAACCCTCTCTCTAACCCTTGCACCCTCACTAGTTGAGTTGGACAATCACTGTACCTGATTTCCTGAATAGCACGGTGAAATACCTGGATGGTATCTCTGATAAGATAGGGTGTGTCTCTCAACACAAAAACCGATCAATGGTGGTGGTTTCCTCCAGAAATCCACAAAACAACAAGGGGGTCAATTTCGTCTTCCTCTGGAACTATCTCAACATCAAATCATAACATAATGAGGAATTAGGTCGAATTCCTCCCTTATTACTCTTCCCAATCTAACTCACCATTGACATCACTTAAGATAGGCGCTTTTTCTCCTAAGGTGAGTAATTAATTAATTAAGTCCCCCCCTTTACACCTTTTCATTCTATTTCTCCATTGACTTAGGATTAAGTGACTTTTCCTATGCTTTTTGGCTTAATTCATCGTTTACCCACCAAATTTCCCTTATTTCTCCTCTTATTCCTTGTTTGTGCCTGACTATAGTGTATGGGAAAAAATAGGCTACTAAGTCACTCCCTAGTGGACTACTCTTGGGAACAGGACATCACAATGTGATCGCTAAAAAAATGATGTTTTTCCTCTCCTAGGAAAATCGTTTGGGTGCTAGAAGCTGGATAAAATCCTCCATGATGTCAAGTAATCCTCCAAAGGCATCTCTCCATGATCCGGTGTGTGGGCCTACCACATCCAACATGTGGGATCCTTTCCCCATGGAAGCCCAAGCTAGGGTTGTTCTCCCAAAACTGGCCACCAAGCAAGGTCTTGCAAAACAAAAGGGTATGCCCTCCAAAGATATCAAGTTAAAGATATCATGACAAGTATAAACCATGTCTAATAAGCAAGGCACCTAAACATGTGCATCAAAACTTCTTCATCAAATCAAATAAATTCTCAAAGACCCTATACAATTGACCAAGTTTAAGTATGGGAGGGGTGTCATACAGGTCCTATTGGGTAGACCAAAGCCCTCAAGTAGGGGATGCTCCCGAGGATGGCCTTTCAAGGTCATGAAATGGGTGATGAGGTGGAAGGGGTTTAGACTTCATAGGCCGTTGAGTTTCATGACATACAAAAGATCATATTATCTCATTCATGGGTGCCTTTGTAGAGGGTGTGTGGCACCCTCATTTGCAATGCACTTTTTCCAAGCCCATCTTTCCAATCTGTGTTTCTTTCATGTTTTAAGGAGTGAGTTTAAGGCCACTGTTCTGGCATGGTGTCCAAATAATGACAATGTCACTCATAAATACCTTACGGAAATGAGAAGGTTGGCTCGTTATGAGACCCCCTTTCTCTCAGTTGTGTAACTGAGAGACACTACCCTGGCTTTGTGACCAGATGATGGTAGTTTCATACGACTAAATACCCATGATCATGATAGGTCGGCTCGTGATGAGACCTCTTATCCTCCAACTAACCCCCTAAGCATTCATTATCATTTATTCTTGTAGGTCCCCTTTTCTTACAGAGAAGCATTTCATTGCTTTCTTGGGGATCCGTGGGTGAAGCATCTGGAAGGTTAATATCTAGGATTTTATATTTTTATCCAACAACAATCCTTCTGGGCCTAAAACCCCTTCTTCCTATGAAATCAGGTACATGCCCTTCTTGGGTCACTAAATTCAAAGGGACTAGAAGAGGAAAACATGATGGGGATATAATGAGTGGAAAGTGGTATGTATGGTTGGCAATGGTAGGATAACCCCTCAAGGGATCCCCAATCACAAAACTTCTCCAAAGGTTGGCCACTTACTAGGAAATCTATGACACTCACCAAGGTGAAACACCATCAAAGGCATAATGTCCAAGTAGGCATTCTCTAATCAAAAGTGGCTTAAATACAACATGTTAAAATGCCTCAAATATTAGGGTGATTACCTGCCACAATACCTAACTTGTATCACATGGAGCAAGACCCATATGCATTCCAGAAGCTAGTTGGTGTGGTGGATGTGCTGAAAATGGATAAAATGTGGTGATTGAATGGGATTCTGTATGTGCAAGTGGTCATTGTTAGTCATGTAGTCTCTCGACACTCCATATCTACAACCTGAAGGCCTCGAGACATGATCTCCTTAGTTATCCCACAAAATGGGGATAACATCTGGCTCCTACTTGGGGACATGTGCTCGTCGTAGAGTGAATGAGAACCACACCATCTCCTGGTAGACCTGTGCCTACACTGAAACAAAAACCATAAAATCTAGGGTGTTTCTATCACCCTTCGTCCACATACATCAAAATCCAAATGACAACTAATCTATTAAAGAAAAATTTAGCATTTTTTCAAAAACTTCTAGAATAAGCATGAAAGAAATATGCAAGTAGAGAAAAATGAAAAATGAAATGCATCTAAACTAATATAAGAAATCAAGATGCAAATGCAAAGAAAGCAAGATGACCTACCTACTTACTTGGGGCCCGGGCCCTGAAGAAATCAAGTGTCGCCTTGGAAATAATGTTTGAGGAGATATCCATTCACTGGTAGTGGCATCCTCCTCCCTTCTGTCGTGGATAAGTAAAATAGTTTGGCCCAAATACTTTCTCTATGTTGTAGGGTCCTAACCAAAGATTGTTGAACTTTTGATGCATTCCCGATTTTTCTCTCCTCTTGTCCGACATTAAGACCTGCCCCCTTCCTTGGACTCTCTTTTCCTTGTCTTTCGATCAAAGGTTTCTTTCACCCTTTCTTGATTCTTTTCCATTTGATGAAAGGCGATTCTTCGAGTTTCTTCCAATTCCATGAGCTGATCAATTTTCCCCTGCAATGCTTCTTTATCTGTACCAAATTTTTGGGCTATTTGTAATGCTGGAATATGGAGATATATAGGCAAGTGATCTTCTAATATGTACACCAACTCACAAGGGGTATTTATGGTGGAGGTCTTGGTAGTTGTACAATCTTCCCATAAGGCATACTTAATTTTGTTGTCCCAACTCTTCTTGTTTTCCCCAACAATCTTCTTCACAATGTTCATAATGTTTTTGTTGCTGGATTCTACCAATCCATTTCCTTGAGGGTAATAATTTGAGGAGTGTGATACAACAATCCCATACTTGAAGCAAAACTCATTGAGTGCCATTGAGCTAAAGGATTTGTCATTATCAGTGGTTATCTTAGCAGGGACATCGAATCTAGTAATAATATTTTCCTCAAGGAACTTCATCACAACTTATTTTGTTGCTTTCTTTGTTGGGACAAATTCCGCCCATCTGGTGAAGTAATCAGTGGCAGTCAAAATCCATCGATACCCATTACTAGACTTTCCCTTGAACTCATCAATGAAATCTAATCCCCATTATTGAAAGGGTGATTCTACAATGACTGGCTTAAGGGGATGGGAAGGAAGGTGTTTCTCGTCGGTAAACAATTGGCATGGTTGACAAGATCTAACATATCAATGTGTGTCGGAGAAAATAGTAGGCCAATAGTATCTTGCCCTCAAAATATTATGGTCAATGGTGTGTGCTGCAAAATGGACACCACAATGCCCTGAATGAAGGTCGGTCATTAACTTGCCAGCTTCTTCTTTATCAACACATATGAGGATTACCCCATCTGGGTTCCTCCACCTTAGATTGTTCTATGTTAGGAAATACTTCATATCTTTGAGTCTAAGGGCTCTTCTTTTATGTTCCACCAAATGATTAGGGAGAGTGAGGTTTTTCAAGTAATAAATAACATCTGAATACCATTCATTGTTCTCAATCTCACTTATGATAATGTTGACTTGTTCCTTCTCTTCTACCTCAATGGCCTCTTGATTTATTTATGTCATCATCTTTGCCATTCCTTTCCCATTAATTATGTTGGTCAATTTGATCTCCAAATCGTATTCCTTTATTTGTGAAATCTATTTTCCTCTTGATCCAAGGCAAACTTATTGTGATAAAACGTCCTTTACAACAGGGCAGGGGATGAAGTCTTTGATCTTGTTGTATCCTACATAAGTTCGAAAGTGTTTGAGAGACTTGACCAAAGCATAAGCTTGTTTTTCTGTAATGGTGTAATTCAATTCCGAGTCTCTAAGATTTTTTCTCATGAAAGAAATTAGTTGTTCATCCCCTTGATCATTCTTCCATAACAAAACCCCTACAATGGTGTCCTTTGAAGCGAAAGAAAATACAGTGAAGTCTTTGGAAAAATTTGGGCTAACTAGGAATGGTGCAACAGTAATTGCCTCCTTGATACGCTAGAAAGACAACTTACCTTCATTTTACCATTTGAAATAGGAATCCTTCTTTAGCAACTTGTTAAGGGGTTTAACAATCTCGACAAAGTTTGTAAGGAATCTCCTTATGAAGTTAATCTAACCAAAGAAATATTGCAGGGCTTTCTTGTCCTTAGGGAGAGGGATCTTCTCAATGGATTAAACTGTGCCAGTGTCTATTGTGATTCAATATTTAGAAATTATATGACCTAGTAACTTACCATTGTCAACACCAAAAATTGATTTCTTAGGGTTGAGAGAAATTCCATACTACCTAAAACTCTGGAAAATAGTTTTTAAGTGTTGGATATGTTGTTCCCTCCTTTTGGAGATGACGGTTAGATCATCCTGATACATCTCTATAACTTTTCCAATCAGATCCCTAAACGCATATTCCATGGCACACTGAAAAGTGGCCCCTCCATTGGTTAGTCCAAAAGGCATTCTTAAATACTTATAGGTTCCCCAAGGGGTGATGAAATCAATTTTTAGTTCATCATCCTACTTTATCAATACTTGATTATATCCAGAGAATCCATCAAGCATGGGCATCATTTCTGCACCGGTGACCCTTTGCAAAAGATACTCCATGTTTGGTAGAGGATAATTGTCCTTAATCAAAGCTAGGTTTAAATTTATGAAGTCTACACATATCCGCATTTCGCCAGTCTTCTTCCTTACAATGACTGGATTAGACACCCACAATAAATATATGATAGGATCAATTATTCCTGCCTCAACCATCTTTTGTAACTCCTTTTGCATCTGTGGGGTAACCTTTGGGTTCATCTGCCTGAGTTTCTGTCTAAAAGGATTTGTGCCATCTATGAGGGGGATAACATGTTGTATGACGTCTTCATGGAAAGCCTTTGTATCTTCGTAAGACCAAGCAAAGACGTCTTTAAACTCTCTTATAAGGGAAATCAACTTTTCCCTCTCATCAACTGTTTTTCCTTTCACAAACTTGATCATCTTTGGGGGTTCCTCAGATCTAATGTTGAATTCAATGATATCGTCATTGATCGTGCTTGAGGGATTCCCCTTATACATGTCATTTCAATAAAAAAGGTCTTCTAAGGGGACAATACCTTTGGGTAAGGGTCCATCAGCTACATCGATGATTTCAATATTTGACTTCTCAACTAAAAGATTTATCTGGGCCTCTAAGAATTCACCCTCATTTTGGAGAAAGTGTAGAACTTGACTTTCGCTATCAAAAAATTGCCAATGTTCTAAGTTATCGGGTAACGAGGGTCTATAATTCACTTCCACCTTATATAGACCGATTTCCTTGAAAAGTTGCAAGGTGGAAGCGGAAACATCAAGGTTGTCTTCCAAATGATTCTCTTCCCTATGGATAGCTTCAATGGAAAAGTTTTCAAACATCTTTATGGCATCCCATACGAGATCTTTCTATTGTTTCAACCTTGGGTTTTTGGCAGTGAATTTCTTGTTGACTTGTGAAACGATTAGATCAGAGTCCCCTTTTACGTGTAGGGTCTTGATATTCATATCAATGGCTGAGTTACTGCCTAGGATCAAGGCTTCGTACTCGAAAATATTGTTTGTGCAGTTGAACTCAAGTCTGTATGAGAAAAGGGTAGTCTCGTTATATGGTGATCTTAGAACTATCCCTGTACCTGATGTTGCGCTTGAGTGTGCACCATCGAAATCCAGGCACCAAGATCCTTCCATTTTTTCCTCATCAAGGAAAAGGGAGTTCGCCAAAATCAAGGTGTTGTCAATTCCTTCTTCCAGAACCTGATGGGTTATATTGATGTGATCCACACCACCTTGTCTTTTCGTCCTATTTGGTGAAAAATCTTTCTCAAATTTAATGACATCAAATTCCTTTTCTTTATGAGGTTTTGTCAAGATTGGTTGAAGATGTTGCAAAAAATCTTCTTCAGCTTGTTTTGAAACTTGTCTCCTTTCAACCTCCAAGATCTCACTTTTTGGGCAAGGTGTACTTCTTGGTATTAATTCCTTTTCTTGTCTTAGTAGGTTTATCATGTGATGAGATACCCTTTTAGTTTCCTTCTCCCGTTCCCCTTGCAGGTAAGTTATGACATCGAGGGAAAACTTTAGTGAGACAAAGTCATCAATCTGATTGATCTGAAAGGTCTCTTCAAGACATTCTTCCTCTTGTATGATAGAGGATGTTATGTTTTATTCTATGTCACACACTCTTTCTTGAGCTTCAACCAAAGTTGATATGTAAGACTTGAGGATAGTATCCTGGGAAGGTTTTAAATTTTGGGGGAAACTTTTTTACGAGGGTGTTGAATCTATTGTCGAAATCCCTTATACTTTCCCCTAAACTTCTCTTGTGGTCGTAGAGTTGATCATAAAGGAATTGGTAGTCTTTGTTATTTTCAAATCTTTTGGTAAAGAGTTCTCGAAAGAGGTCGCAATTCATGATTGTTCCTGGGAGAGTACTATCATACCACTCCTTGGATTTTCCAACAAAAGTGTAAGAGAAGAGTCTCATTAGAACGTCTTCATGTTGGTTATAAGGTTCCAGAGTGTGGAGGAATAAATCTAAATGATCTCCAGTCATAATAAGATCTTCTCTTGAAAATTTGGGGAGCCAATCTTTGAAATCTTTTGGGAGTTCATGAGGAGATCTAGGGGTATTTTTCATGTCCAAAGGTTTGAATGCATCTGCTTCCCATGTTTTCCATGTAAAACTTGGTGAGGCAACCACAAGAGAGAGTGGAGGTGTGTAGGTAGTAGGTGAGGATGGAGGGCCAGGAGAAGTAGATGGAAAATCATGAGAAGTGAGAGATGACAGAGAACTAGACCTTTTGGGTGAGGGATTACTACTCTTGGAGAGTTTTTTGGGGGTCGATTAATGCCTCTTTAGGGTACGTAACTTGGGTGGAGTCACCAGGAAAGCTAGAGTAAATTATTTGGGATATCTTTCCAAAGTGTCGTTAGGGTTCAGAAGAGGATTCAAAATCCTCCCCGACAATGGTGCTTGTTATCCTCTAGCCTAGGGATAACTAAGGATATTATGTCTCGAGGCCCACAAGTCCTAGACATGGAGTACCGAGAGCCATATTGACTTGAGCCTGACCGTGGAGGACCCATCCTTCTTCTTCAGTGCCTCCATTCTGTTAGCAACAACAAAATCCATCCCATCGGCCTGGTTTTGAAGTAGTAGTGGGTCTTGGTCCATGAGGTAATGAGTCCGGGTACCATGGTATGTGTCACTTTGATTCTCAAAACATTTGAATATGTGCATTTAATTCTCTATTGCTTCATGATGTGTTCTTGGAATTTATGCCTTTTGACTTGTCCATACCTTGGGGGGGGATGATAGAATGCGCTAGCAAGTTGGTTCCCCTAGGAGTGAGTTGCCACTGGGTGAGTTTATGAAAGGTCATCGTCCATTCCTACCATACTTATCACTTTTCATCATCCTCCCTCTATTCTTTCCCCTACATTGGTTCGGGCATTGGGTTTTCTAGGCTAGTAAAGGGTTGTACCTTGCCTTATGGGAAGAAGGGGCTAAAGGCCCAGAGGGTAAAAGTAGCTGGAAAAAGTTAAAATCCAAAATATCAAACGTTGAGATGCTTCACCCAGGGATCCCCGAGAAAGCAATAAAAGGCTTCTCAGTAGGAAAAAGGGGGAACCCATAAAAATATAAAAATCAAGACCTAGTTGGTGGATAGGGGGTCTCATCACGAGCCAACCTATTAGGTCCATGGGCATGTAGTGGTATGACACTACTATTCATCTGGTCACCATGCTAGGGTAGTGGCTCTTGGTGGAATAGCCAAGATAAAGGGGGTCTCATCACGAGCCACCCTTCTCATCTCCGTGAAATGCTTGTGGGTAACGCTGTCACCACTGGTCACCACGCCAAGGTAGTGTACCCCAACTATTCTCCCGAAAGAAAAAGAAACAAGATAAAAAGTAAAAAGGAATTGGATGGGATAGGAAACAATTGCATCCATGACAAGGTGCAACTTATCCTCTTCAGGGGAAACCACAGGCAAGACCTACATTTCCCTGTCATCACTACACCCCTTTCCCAAACATCCCCCACACCATCTCATGCACTTACATGACCTAGATTGGTCTTCACCTGGAAACACCCCACACCTAAGGAGAATTGGCCCAATAGGGTGTCTTGGAATCCTTTCCAAACCTCGCTTTTAGAATAGCATAATGTCTTTGAGCACTTTTCTAGAAAAAGGGGTGTTTTATGCACATGTTTGGGTAACTTGATTATTAGATGTGATTGACATTGCTATCATCCATGTGACTTATGAGCCCATGGAGGGCGTACTTTTTGTTGCTACAGGACCATGCCCGACAGACAAGTACATATGTGGAGATGATTAGCTCGGACCTCCATAGGGCTAAAATCCCACCAGATGGATGTTGAGACCCCAACCTGAGGCAGACATATACCAGAGGCTTGCGTCGGAGAGAGATGAGGACATTCCACCAAAGACACCTTGGTAGGCCTAGACCTAGGGGGGTCATGCCTTTCCCTCTGAACATTGGCCTTGGAAGGCCTATGACATCACCCTTGTGACCCTTGACGTCACCCAATGTCAGATGGACATGATGGAGGCAGTTGTGTGCCAAGTGGCACATATGGCGTGATCCGAAGGCCTTGGAAGGCCTAACGTTTTGCTCCTGGAGGCAAACGTCTCACTTAGGAGGCCCAATTTCACCCAATAAGGGCATGATGTCACCCCTTTTGGTACATTTTAGTGTTTAATTTGTCAATTTTATGTAAAAAACTGGATTTTTGATGTAACTGGCCATGTCAGGCTTTTTTGACCTAATTTGTAATTAAAGGTCATTTTAATTGTATAAATAAGGGAATAATCCATTGTATTTTTTCATCAGCTTTCACTCACACAATTGAGGTTTGAAATTCAGCCTCTTTAAGTCTCATTGGCTGAAATTGAGTGGTGCACAACTCTTGGAGGAGGTTTCTCTTGGTGTATTTTGGCATTTTCTTGGTGGAAAGTCTTCAACTAGGGAATATTGCTAGGTTATTCTTGGTGAATGTAAGTGAAAATCTTCAATTATTCTTTCTTTGAATGGTTATAGTATCTTTTACTTTTCATTTACTAAGATTATGAAATTGCTAGTGTAAAACCCTAGGAGATTAAGCACATGTTATTGTCCTTATCTCAATAGCTATCCACCTACTAGATTTTTCTAGAATACATATCCATTGAAGCATGTGCTAGATCCCTACCTTTGTGGCACTCTAATACCATTACTTCATCAAGCTTTTATTTATTTCAAGCTTGAGCTAAAGAAGAAGGAAAACTGCTAGAGCCTAGGGTTACCTACATCCTAGTAGTTGTTTTCCTTCTAGGGTTTGGTGATTGAGGCCTTGGGTTACCAAAAATTCAATCATTCTCCCTCTTGTCTTTAGTTCACATATTATCATTTGTTTCCTTCAAGATTGTTGCTACAAAAAGTGACTCCATTAGCCCTAAAGACACTGGTTTATACCTTGTACTTGATTGATTGATGAAAACAACCCTTAAACCATCTACCTCAAGCTCTTTGCTAACTATTCCTAACCCTAGATTAGACTAAATTACTAAGATTCTTGTTGCTGTTACAAAATTAAGCTACAACCATATATTACAACAGTAGAAGCTCCTAAAATCAAGTATTAAAGTTGATTATTACATTGCCTTCTTAGCTTCTGACAAGTGCTAGCATATTGCTAATTTTAGGTTACCATTTTGAAGCTTGTTTAAGGCATGAATCGTGAAGCTATCATCATATATACATTGTTGTTATAAATTTATGTTTGCTTCATATTACATCAACTTATTACTTTTATTGAAAGTCCAAGGTTTTATGAAGCACTAATATCAATTGTTACTTGCAAAATAGTGTTTTTCTTGTTGTCTTGTTCTGGGCAGGTACACTTAAGCATATATTTGCTTCATATTATTAAACCTTTGGGAATTTATGATCACTGACTTGTGAAAGGGGAAGAAATTTTATTGATTCTATTTCTTTGCCTTCTCAAACCCCCAGGTCACCGAGGACGTCTCCCCTGGGATTTCACCCCTAAAAAGAAAGAGGTGTCTTATTTAGGTGACAGTGATAGGACAACCTCCTGTTATGCCAATTTATTGTTCACTTGCCTTTAGATTTTGGGCAATTAAAAATTGTGTGATAACATTTTGGTGCCATTGTCGGGGAACACTGAGTCAATTCTCCTCAAAGACGACACTTTTTGGTAAGCATTTCCTCAAAATCCTTTACTTTACAAAGCTTACCTGGCGACTCTAATGAGAGTGATCCCCTCATCCCTTTGATAGTTTCAAGAAAAATATTTGGCGACTCCACAAACCTCAAGGAGGTATACCAACCCTCCCCATTCTTTTAGAAGAAAATGTCCTTGAAACTCTCCTGTAGTAAAATCATTATTTGGAGGCAATCTTCCTTTGAACACAATGTCTAGAGTAGGAACTCGGATTGTTAATACAAACCAAGCCAATAACCAAAAGCAATGGTCATCCAATATCTTCAAACCGTTATATATGACAAGTATATTAGGATACCCTAGGAAAAGTCCCCCTAAGTATGAGAAATGGTTGCCTAAATTCATTGATAATGATGTAGTCAGGGCCAAGGATCATATGAGTAATTTCTGGGCCTTCTTTCAGCTTCATCCCATTAGTGATGATGCTAAGGATCTAGCTATGAAATTATTCTCTGCTACCTTCCATGATGGCGCTAGACATTAGTACAATGGGCTCCCTGATGCTAGTATTAAAAACACGGATAGGTTGGAGGAAGTATTCCTCAAATGATGGAGAGTCAAGGAAGACCCCAACATGCGGTTGATAAGGCTGAATAACCTCATAAAACAAGAGAATGAAACTGTTAGAGAATTCCATGACAAATTTGAAAATTTTATGCAAAATATCCTAGTAAGCCATCATCCTTCTGATAATCTCCTTCTCTTTATTTATACCTAAGCCTTTACAGGACAACTGGGATATCCCCTCAGAGATAAAGCCCCTAAAACAATCCAAGAAGCCCAAGATGTATCTACAAGGATTGAAGACAACCTTTAATCATATAGAGTCAAGCCTTTCTCAGCCCCAAGAGTCAGAATGGATGCTAAACCTAATATAGTCCACAATGTTGAACCTACCTCAGACATTAGCGCTAGCTTGGAAAATTTACAACTGACTGTAGATGGCATGGTAAAAACCCAAGAACTAATGATGAATAGGATTGTCAACATAGAAATAACTCAACAACAAGCCCCTAGGGTTCCTTACAAAGGGAAATTCTTGAAAGGGAACTGAGTTTTTAGACCAAATAATGATCAAGAGGTTCCCAATACTTTAGCCCCTGTAAATGTAGTAGATTAAAACCCTTGGTTCTTACAATGTAGTGATTCACATTGGGAGTATGTGTGTCCTTTCAACAATGGTGATCATGACCAAGTAAACATTGTTAACCATACCATTGAAAATCCTCAATATTCCTTAATGTTACACTTGAAGAACATCGAGAAGGAATAATGGAAGCAACCAGGAAGGCTAGGATGGAGGTGATAAATAAACTTGACCAAGAATCAAGAGAAAAGTCGAAGAAGCAAGAATTCCAAGTATATACTAGGAAAAAAATAATGAACCAACCTCTCTCTATTGGTCTTGCGATTTCACAAACAATGCCTCCACCCATGAACATACTTCGTCCTAAGAATCCTCCCAAGACTGACAAAGTGGATTTGAACTTTGACTTTGAAGGTGCACTAGCAAAAATGCACGTGACTATCCCTTTGAGAGAATTCATCAAAGTCCCATCTGTAAAGGAAAGGTTCGAGAATTTTTTCAAAAGTTCAGATGGACCAATGGACCCTCCTATCATGCTACAAGCAGATCACTTTAGGGTTCAATATGATGGATATCCACCTTTCTTCATGACCTTACTGATTAATAACAAATGCCTTAACAAATTTATGCTTGATTCAGGGGCAGGTGTGTTATAAGATTAATTGATAAACGCGGACATAAATAGATCTCCCTAGATCCACTTGGAAATAGAACAAAACATAACATAATATAAGACTTTCCCTAAGCTCTAATTACCGAATTTACTAGTTAACAAGAGATAGACAACATACCCTTTAAATGTTGTTTCCTCTTTCCATCACTATCCTAGCTCCATTCCAATGCTCCAAAGATATTGAACCTGCAAGGGAACACAAGCCAACCAAAGTGAAAGCAATATAATATACTCAACAAGAACCTATGTATGTGATCAAGGAATCATACAATAAAACAAGATTAGTTTTATGGGAAAGAAACATATCATTTTATTAGAATAAGTAGAAAGTGGAGATTACAACCAAAGCCTTGATGTTGCAAGGTCCCCTTTCGATGACCCTTTGCTCCAACACACACACTTTTTCTCCGAAGCCTTTGAATGAAGAAGATCCACCATGTACCTTGTAGAACTAAAGCAAATCTCCCAAGAAGAATTAGAAACTATTCATACAAATCTTAGCCTATTCAACCTTAGCCTTTTCCATGAGAGATCCTTCTTTATATAGTGTGAAAGAGAGATGGTTGAGGAGATTAGGATGATCCCACCAAATCAAAGAAGCAAGTAAGATCCAAACCGTTTGGAGGCCACCTCATATTCTAGAAGATCCCCTTCTAGAAATTTCGTGAAGTTTGACTTTTCCTTATATTTTGGCATCGTCGCACCCTAGGTATAGTGCAACCCGCAGAGGTGTTGCAGTCTAGCTCTAGAGCAGGGTGCGACGATCATGCATTGTCGCACCACATGCATTTTGCAGGGTGCGACAACCTTCCTTAATAGGGTTTTTGAGAAGAGAAAGCCAATCACTTTCCTCACAGAGAAAGACTCTTTTATCCTTTCTGGGAACATGGACACATGTTTTCAATGGATCACTGGGGTGACCAAAATAATGTGTAACAATGTGCTAACATGATATCTTTGAAAGTCATGGAAAAATTGGGGCTAAAGGTCACACAGACTTACAAGAATGTGTGTGGTTTTGAGTCCAGGGCCATACCCACTCATGGGGTAGTTGAGAATGTTGAAGTATGCCTTGGAAGATACCCCGAGAGAGTGATCCACATGGATATCATGGTGGTGGATGTCCCAGATGTGTGGGGAATGCTATTATCTAGGAAGTTTGTTGCAATGCTGGAAGGCATCTTAGAGATGGATCTTACTTATATTAACGTGCTTATGAATGATGGAACAATAAGCCGCCTCCCGAATGTGCCAATGACCAAGGTCCATGTGAAAGAAATTGGTGACGATATTGGAATTAACGAGACACATGAACCAATCAAAGAGAGTCCTCCTATTTTTTCCCCTGATGATTTGCCTTTCACTACAGAGGAAGACTTTGATCAAATACAATGTTCGAAGAAGGAGGAGTATTGACAACTCCTAAATAAATATAAAGACAAAGAAGTTGGGGCTGTCAAGTTACTAAAGAAAGGAGAAGATGACATACTAATCTGACCATACCAGCAAGAAGCCTTCACAACAAAATCCCACCCTCCTCCCTCAAGAAAATATACTAGAGTTGTACAAGAGGCAACCAAATTCAAGACCAAAGATTAAAAAGAGGGAGACACGGTCTGGATGTGAGATACAAAGAAGGGAGAACCTACTAATGTCAAAGGGAGTGCACAATTTTGGCTTGGACCTTTCAGAGTTGGAAGAAAGTCAGTTAATGATGACTACTATTTATCCACATTTGAAGGAAGAATGCACCCGTTATCGGTTGGTGGACACCTCCTCAAACCCCATCAGGGGGTAGAGACTTGACTTCACAGGTAAGTGCAGGTAAGTAGGTAGGAATTTTGCATTCATTGTATATACCATATGCATTTCATGCTAGAGTAGTTGTATTTTCATTTGTATATATGACTGCTCACGTGTATTTCATCTTATCATATATGAGCTAGGGGTGATATCACCACCCTAAATGATTACTAATCAATCTTGTTGAGATCTAGTAGGTCACAGGTCATACTAGAGATGTTGAGGTTCTCATGCACTCTATGTTGAGCACATGTCCCCAAGTTGGAGCCAGATGCTATCCCCTAGCCTAGGGATAACTAAGGAGATTATGTCTCGAGGCCCACAGGTCCTAGACATGGAGTACAAAGATCCATATTGAATTGAGCCTGGCTGTGGAGGGCCCATCCTTCTTAGTCAGTGCCTCCATTCTGTCAGCAACAACGACATCCATCCCATCAACTTGGTTCTGAAGTAGCAGCGGGTCTTTGTCCATCAGGTAATGAGTCAGGGTATCATGGTATGTGTCACTCTGACTCTCAAAACATTTGAATATGTGCATTTAATTCTCTTTTGCTTCATGACGTGTGCTTGGAATTTATGCCTTTGGACTTGTCCATACCTAGGGGGGGGGATGATAGAATGCCCTAGCAAGTTGGTTCCCCTAGGAGTGAGTTGCCACTGGGTGGGTTTATGAAAGGTTATCGTCCATTCCTACTATAATTATCACTTTTCATCATCCTCCCTCTCATCTTTCCCCTACTTTGGTTCAAGAATTGGGTTTGCCAAGCTAGTAAAGGGTTGTACCTTGCCTTGTGGGAGGAAGGGGCTAAAGGCCTAGAGGGTAAAAGTAGCTGACAAAATTTAAAATCCAAAAGATCAAACCTTGATGCTTCGCCTAGGGATCCTTGAGAAAGCAATAAAATGATTCTCAACAAGAAAACAAGACCTAGTTGGTGGATAGGGGGTCTCATCACAAGCCATTGTATTAGGTCCATGGGCATGTAGCGGTATGACACTACTATTCATCTGTTCACCACGCCAAGGTAGTGGCTCTTGGTGGCATAACCAAGAGAAAGGGGGTCTAATCACAAGCCAACTTTCTCATCTCCGTGAAGTACTTGTGGGTAACGCTGTCACCACTGGTCACCACGCTAGGACAATGTGCCCCAACTATTCTCTTGAAAGAAAAAGCAACAAGATAAAAAGTAAAAAGGCATTGAATGGGCTAGGAAACAATTGCATCCATGACAAGGTGCAACTCACCTTCTTCAAAGGCACCGATAGGTAAGACCTACATTTCCTTGTCATCACTACACCCCTTTCCCAAACATCCCCCACACCATCTCATGCACTTACATGACCTAGATTTCTCTTCACCTGGAAACACCCCACACCTAAGGAGAATTGGCCCAATAGGATGTCCTCGAACCCTCTCCAAACCTGGCTTGTAGAATAGCATAACGTCTTTGAGCACTTGTTTAGGAGAATGAGGGTTTCATGCACATGTTTGGGTATTTTGATTATTAGATGTGATTGACATTGCTATGATCCCTGTGACTAATAGCCCATGGGGGGTGTACTTTTTTTTGCTACAGGACCACTCCCGATAGACAGGTACATACGAGGAGATGATTAGCTCAGACTTCCATAGGGCTAAAATCCCACCAGATGGATGTTGAGACCCTAGCCAGGGGCAGGCATATAGCAGAGGCTTGCATCGGGGAGAGAGGAGGACGTTCCACCAGAGACACCTTGGCAGGCTTGGACCTAGGAGGGTCTTGCCTTCCCCCCTGAACGTTGGCCTTGGAAGGCCCATGACATCACCCTTGTGACCCTTGACGTCACTCAACATCAGATGGACATGATGGAGGCAGTTGTGTGCCAAGTGGCAAGTGCGACATGATCCAGAGGCCTTGGAAGGTCTAACGTTTTTCTCCTGGAGGCCAACATCTCAATTAAGAGGCCCAACATCCTCCCAGAATGGCATGATGTCACCCCTTTTGGCACATTTTAGGGTTTAATTTGTCAATTTTTGATGCAACTGGCAATGTCGGCCTTTTTTGACCTAATTTGTAATTAAAGGTCATTTTAATTGTATAAATAAGGGAATAATCCCTTGTATTTTTTCACCATCTTTCACTCACACAATTGAGGTCTGAAATTCAACGTCTTTAAGGCTCATTGGATGAAATTAAGTGGTGCACAACTCTTGGAAGAGGTTTCTCTTGGTGTATTTTGGCATTTTCTTGGTGGAAAGTCTTCAACTAGGGCATATTGCTAGATTATTCTTGGTGAATGTAAGTGAAAATCTGAAATTCTTATTTCTTTGAATGGTTATAGTATCTTTTACTTTTCATTTACTAAGATTATGAAATTGCTAGTGTAAAACCCTAGGAGATTAAGCACATGTTATTGTCCTTATCTCAATAGATATTCACCTACTATATTTTTCTAGAAGACATATCCATTGAACCATGTGCTAGAGCCATACCTTTATAGCACTCTAACACCATTGCTTCATGAAGCTTTTATTTATCTCAAGCCCGAGCTAAAGAAGAAGGAAAACCGCTAGGGCCTATGCTTACCTACTTCCTAGTAGTCGTTATTACCTTCTAGGGTTTGGTGATTGAGGCCTTGGGTTACCAACACCTCAACCATTCTCCCTCTTAT
Source organism: Picea glauca (assembly GCA_000966675.3). Taxonomy (NCBI): domain Eukaryota; kingdom Viridiplantae; phylum Streptophyta; class Pinopsida; order Pinales; family Pinaceae; genus Picea; species Picea glauca. The sequence continues at coordinate 51,032 of JZKD02S1638212.1, forward strand.
CTTTAGTTCACACATTATCATTTGTTTCCTTTAAGATTGCTGCTGCAAAAAGCGACTCCATTATCCCTAAAGACACTGGTTTATACCTTGTACTTGATTAATTTATGAAAACGACCCTTAAACCATCTACCTCAAGTTCTTTGCTAACTATTCCTAACCCTAGATTAGAATAACTTACTAACATTATTGCTGTTGTTATAAAAGTAAGCTACAACAATATATTACTGTAGTAAAATTTCCTAAAAGCAAGTATTAAAGTTGATTACTACATTGCGTTCTTAGCTTCTGACAAGTGATAGCATATTGCTAATTTTAGGTTACCATTTTGGGTCATTTTGAATCTTGTTTAAGGAATAAATCATGAAGCTATCATCATATATACATTACTGTTATAAATTTATGTTTGCTTCATCTTACATCAACTTATTACTTTTATTGAAAGTCCAAGGTTTTACGAAGCACTAATATCAATTGTGACTTTCAAAATAGTTTTTTCCTTGTTGTCTTGCTCTGGGTAGGTGCACTTAAGGATATCTTTGCTTCATATTATTAAACCTTTGGGACTTTCTGATCAGTGACTTGTGAGAGGGGAAGAATTTTTCTTGACACTATTACCTTTTCCTTCTCAAACCCCCAGGTCATCGGGGACGTCTCCCCTGAGATTACACCCCTAAAGAGAAGGAGGTGTCTTATTTAGGTGACAGTGATAGGAAAACCTCCTGTTATGCCAATTTGTTGTTCACTTGCCTTTGGATTTTCGGAAAGTACAAATTGTGCGATAACAATGCCAAAATGTTATCGTACAACTTGTAGGTTGGGAAAAGCCCGACCCAACCCCCAATTGACAACAACTTAGAGAGAACCTACCCACTGCCACCTTAGGCAGGTGTTACTGTCACTTTAGAGGCGAGGTAGTCACCTCAAGGGGGAAATCCCGGTGACCTAGGGGGGATTGAGACGAAAAACGTGATGTATGAATGGATGCCCCTAAAGGTCAAGTTTCTATATGGAAAAGGGAACTTGTAAATGAGTCTAGAGGGTGTCTTAAAGTTTCCAATTATTTGAGTAACCTGCCAAGAGTGAATACCTGCCCGAGACACAAGGAAAACCAAGTATATGATGCAATATGTTACGTGGATGAGCAAGTTAATCTTGTTATCCATAATTGCAGAAAAAATCAATGATATATATCAGCATTTAAAATATAATAAGAGCTGCAAAATAAGTGCTAAAATTGTAGTTAACTAAGAAAGAGATAAGCTAGTAAAGACTAGTTTAACTCAAGAATGAAAGAGCAAGACTTTAGCATAAAAGCAAGGCTGAAAAAAAAAGCTTACTGCAGTGATATTTATCAGACTTATGGATGTATCAAACCAAGCCTTATAACATAAAATTCAACCAATGAAAATCACCTCTAACTAGCCCAAAATGTGTGCTACATTTAGTAGTTTGTTAGGGCAAAGTTATAGCTAATTTCTCATGTTAGTTTAGTTGTTATCTAGGGTTACAGGGTAAGATTTCTGCAGCCCTAATGGCTGTAGGTTATTTTTATTACAGCAAAAAGTTATAGTATGTGAAAGAGGATGCCTCAATGAGGCAAGATAGCCTAGGGCTCAAGGAACAATATCCAAGTGAGAGAACTTCAAAACATCAACTTTTCACGTTTACCAATGCAATGTTTTATTTCTCCAATGCAACGACTAGTGCCTTTTACTAATGGGATAATGGGGTCAAAAGTAAAGAGCTAGAGATACTACCTCCTTCAGGGTAGAAATCCTCTTATTCCCCAAGGAAATAAACCTAGCTAGGGTTTAAAACTAAGGGGTGTATATCCTTATACTTCCTTAGCAAACCATTGCAAACAATAATTCTATTCTTGAAATTATGGTGGAGCTAAACTAGGGTGTATGCACTTATACTCCCTACCTATCCTTAGCAACAATCAAGCTTGAGCTTCAATTACAAATGATAGCAACAAGTAAAAAATCCTTACCAATCCAAATAGAAACAAGATAACCATAACATGCAAAGATAAACCACCACAAAAGCTAGAAAAAGACCTCCAAGAGCTAGCACATCATCATCATGTACTCCATAACCAAAGAAAGCAACACACCATAGCACAAGAGAACAAAAAGATCCAAGATAACGAAAATTTCAGTCCTTTACTTCTCACAATGGGAGAGTTATGATATTAAAATGAGATTCCATGATCTCTATTTATACAAAATGTCTATCACATAGTTTGTCCACTTAGCAAGGGTAAAACATAAGATAAGGGGTCCACAACTCTTATCTTACCCCTTGCATCAAAATAATATTAAACAATTCATATTAAAATTCACTTTTACACAAAAGAAACCCTAGAACAAGGTGACATACCCCTTTTAGGGGATGTTTTGGTACTTGAGCAAGTCGTTGGAGAATATGTGGATGTCATTGGGACTATTTGAGCCTCCTCATCATGTGCTAATACTTCTCCATGCCTCATCTGGTGAAAATATGCCAAGTGTCAATGTGTGATCACCCCATAACAATCAAACCCCCTCATGCATGACGTCATCCCTAAAACAATGACGTTTTTCCTCTCCTAGGAAAATCGTTTGGGTGCTAGGGGATAGATAAGATCCTCCATGATGTCAAGTAAGCCTCCAAAGGCATATATCTATGATATGGTGTGCGAGACTACCACATCCAACCAGTGGGATCCTTACCCCATGGAAGCCCAAGCTAGTATTTTTCTCCCAAAACTGGCCACCAAGCAAGGTATTGAAAAACAAAAGGGTATGCCCTCCAAACATCTCAAGTCAAAGATATCATGACAAGTATAAACCACGTCTAATAAGAAAGTCACCTAAACATGTGCATCAAAACTGCTTCATCAAATCAAACAAATGCTCAAAGACCCTATGAAATTGACCAAGTTTAAGTATGGGAGGGGTGTCATAAAGGTCCTATTGGGTAGAACAAATCCCTCAAGTAGGGGATGCTACCAAGGATGACCTTTCAAGGTCATGAAATGGGTGATGAGGTGGAAGGGGTTCATACTTCACATGCCTTTGAGTTTCATGACATACAGGGGTTCGTATTATCTTATTCATGGGTGCCTTTGTAGAGGGTGTGTGGCACCTTCGTTTGCAATGCACTTTTTCCAATCCAATCTTGCCAATATTTGTTTCTTTCATGTTTTAAGGAACGGGTTGAAGGTCACTGTCTCGGTGTAGTGTCTAGATAATGACAATGTCAGTCACAAATACCTTGCGTAAATGAGAAGGTTGGCTCGTGATGAGACCCCCTTTATCTTAGTTGTGTAACTGAGAGCCACTACCCTGGCTTGGTGACCATATGATGGTAGTGTCATACCACTAAATACCCATGATCATGATAGGCCAGCTTGTGATGAGACCTCTTATCCTCCAACCAACCCCCTAAGCATTCATTATCATTTATTCTTGTAGGTCCCCTCTTCTTATAGAGAAGCATTTCATTGCTTTCTCAGGGATCCCTGGGCGAAGTCTATGGAAAGTTAATATCTAGGATTTTATTTTTTTAGCCAACAACAATCCCTCTGGGCCTTCAACCCCTTCTTTACATGAAATGAGGTACATGCTCTTTTTGGGTCACTAAATTCAAAGGGCCTAGAAGAGGGAAATATGATGGGAATATAATGAGCGGAAAGTGGTATGTATTTTTGGGAATGGTACGATAACCCCTCAAGGGATCCCCAGTCACAAACCTTCCCCAAAGGTTGGCCACTTACTAGGAAATCCATGACACTCACGAAGGTGAAACAAGGTCAAAGGAATGATTTCCAATAGGTGTTCTATAATCAAAAGTAGCTTAAATACAACATGTTCAAATGCCTCAAATATTAGGGTGATTACCTGCCACAATAATTGACATGTACCACATGGAGAAAGACCCATCTACCTTATGGAAGTTAGCTGGTGTGGTGGATGCGTTGACAATGGATCAAATGTGGTGACATAGCGGGCTTCTGTATGTGCAAGTGGACACTGTTGGTCATGTAGTCTCTCAACACTCCATATCTGCAACCTGATGGCCTTGAGACATGATCTCCTTATTTAACCCTCACAATGGGGATAACATTTGGCTCCTACTTGGGGATATGTGCTTGTCATAGAGTGCATGAGAAATGAAGCATATCCTGTTAGACATGTGCCTACACTGAAACAAAAACCATCAAATCTAGGGTGGTTCTATCACTCTTCGTCCACATACATCAAAATCCAAATGACAACTAATCTAGAAAACACAATTTTAGCATTTTTTCAAACATATCTAGACTAAGCAAGAAATCAATATGAAAGTAAAGCAAAATGAAATATGAAATGCATATAAACTAATATGACATTCAAGATGAAAGTGCAAGGAAAACAAGTTGACTTACCTACTTACCTGGGGCCTGGGTCTTGAAGAAATCAAGTGTTGCCTTGGAAATAATTTTTGAGGAGAGATCCATTAGGGGTGATCCTTGTCTCTGTTCCTTTTTCTCATTGCTGCAGAGGGTTTAAACAACCTAATTCATAATTCCAAAAGGAGAGGGATCCTTAAAGGAATAAATATCTATATGACAAAATTTCTATCCCATTTGCTTCTTGTTGATGATGTTATGCTCTTTGGTGTAGGGTCTGTGTAGGAATTTCAAGCTCTCAAAGACATTCTGGACTTGTTCTTCTCAGCCACAGGAATGCAGATCAATATGGCTAAGTCCTCCTTGTTAGCAAGTGCTCTTCCCGAGGAGGTGTAAGCTATTTTGGACATTGTTCTCCCTTTAGCTCGTAAAAATATAGACGAAGGGATTAAATATCTCATGTTTGATTTAAAACCAAATTCTTATTTCTTCGAAGATTGGTTGTGAATCTTTAAAAAAATACAAGTGAGAATCGATCTATGGGTGAATCCTTAGTTGTCATGAGTATGTCGTCATGTTCTCCTTGTTGGCCCTTGACCAAGTTTTGAGGAAACATTGGTCGTGTTTGACCATTTTTGGGACTTTGACATGCTGGTTGAAGATGGAGCGCCCAGGAAGAGCTAAGATCACGTGATATTACTTGTTTTGAGGGTTTGTGGACCCAACAAAGGGTTTACTAGGGTTTATTTAATGGGTTATGGGATGTCGACCCATTGGTTTACCCATGATTAGGCCTTTTTGTAAATGTATAAATAAGTAGCTAAGCGATGTAAGGAGGGAGGATGGTTGGCTATGTGCACAATATGTTGTAAGTGCTAATGATGTCTTAGTGCAAGTGGTTGAAAGTGGCTTTGTGCAAGCATATTGTGTAAAGTAAAGCTCTGTGCTACTAAGGAGTTGGTTATGTGCCTTGACCTAATTTTGGGAAGGAGGATCTGACATGCAGTGGGTAGATCTCCTGTCCTCTCTGGAGTTTGTCTCTATGGCTTTGTGCACAGAAGCGACTGAATGTAAGAATATTGAGGACTAATAAAGAAGAAGAAGAAGTTGGCGGACGTAGCCCCACAGTGGGGTGAACCACATATATCCCATGTCTTGATGAGCTTTGTGCGATGTGAACTATGTTGTTTATCTTCTTAGTGTTGTTGTTATAATGTATGAAAGAGATGTTGTTGCTTAGTGCTTAATGGTATTAAAGACAAATGAATGCTAGATATGAACTAATGATATGTGCTAAGTGAATGAGAGTGCTTGATCTATATTGTTACTACGTTGATTTGTAATAAGGGATTAATATGCAATGTGAATGAGACTCATGAACTAATGTATATTGTTGTCTAAGTGCTCTGTTAAGTGTTGTAGTCACAGATCTGTGTCCCATCTTGGTTGTAGACACCTGAGTCCTGCAACCCCCCCCCACCTCTGCCTCAGGTGAGACTTCATCTGCTTTGCAAGTGTTTCCAAAAGGGTTGGTTTTTAGGGTTTTGTTGGTGCACCATTGAAGCGTTGAACCCTGGCTTTTCCCCTGTGCCAACAAATGGTTCCGTTACCCAGATATGAAACTGTGATTGCTGGGAACTGAAGAAAAGAGAAATATTTGTGCATAGATTTGTTGTTGTAGTGCGCATTATTTCTACTTGTGAAGCTTTGTGCTAAGAAAGAAACCTAATCTGAAGAAAAGAGGTAAGATCTTAAAGCTTTGTGCTCTGGTAAAGGTAAGATAAGTGGAAATTTTTTATTTGAAAGCATGAATCTAGGTATGTTTGATAGACTCTGTCCTAGAATGCAAGCTAGGGTACAGTTAGAAGAAAGAGTTGATCTGAATAAATTTGAAAGAGATAGAGAAAGATCTGTTATTCCTATGCATAGAAATAATTTTTGGACGAATAAGTGGGTGCAGGAACCTAGATTTTTTTTTTGCAGATTGCAGGTCCAACACTGTGATCCCAATGCACAGTATAGGAAAGGTTGGGGCTCGTTTAAAAGAAAGAGAGGATTGACATTGTGTTATAATTGCAGAAGACCGATAAATCTTGTTAAGGAATTTCCTGGTACAAGTCCTATTTGTCTTTATTGTAAAATTATTGGTCATAAGGTTGAGGGTTGTCCAAGAATGATTGCTAAAGTTGAAAAGATGAACATAAGAAAGAAAACTATAAAGAAGGTCAAGAGACTAAGGATATGTTAGAGAATCAGAAAGAGAAAGAATTAGAGAAAGCTTAGACTATGTTAGTACAATTAAAAGAAGTAATGGATGACCACAAGGATGTGAGTTTGTCAGAGATCTTGAAAGAAAAACAACGCATAGTTACAAGAATAGAAGACTTCGACAGAGATTGCGTAGTGGATGAAGAAACACTAGTGAATATTATGCCAGAAAGCACTTGGGAAATTTTGGGAAAGCCTGCTATGATACCTTCATTGGGAAGGATAGGCTTGTTTAAAGGAAATATGATAACCCTATGTGGAAGAGTTACTAATATGCCTATGATTTCTCATGAAACATCGACTGAAGAAGAATTCAAAGTCATTAAATTTGTTGAGAACATCGACCCTTTTCCATTGTTATTAGGAAAGACTTGGATTGAGAAGGATCAGATCAGAAGGAAAGCAGAGGAGCAAGCTACACAACAGAAAAAAAAAGAACTAAGGGACCTCATAACCAGAAAAATAGATCGACTAATAGAAGAACAAGAGGATAAGTCGAAGCAAGAGAGGGCCAGAGAATTAGCTGTCGAAGTTGAAAGAACACAGGAAGGCTTGAAGAACCTGTCCGTGCAAGAAAGAAGAATAACCACCCAGGAAATAGTAAGAGAAGGGACATTAACCTCATAATATGTAAGAGCACATCAATAGTGCGAAGTCCTTTCACCAGGGGAGAATAAGAATACAAATGGGAAGAGGATTCCATAAATTGTTAGAGAAGCTCAGATCATAGGAAAGAAGGCTAGGAAGCTCAATAAGAAGAAAGCTAAGCTGTAGGAAGCTAAAAAAAATAGAAGGAAGAATTCGCAGGAGGTAGATCTGTAGAACTTGAACCTCGTCGGAATAACATAACCACACAGAATGGGACTTCGCCACGAAAAATCCATATGATCGTTGGAGGCACCCTGGCCGTTAGAATGATGCCCCACAACGGCTAGAAAACACTAGTTATAAGAAAATGGACCGTTGAGACCATGCCATAATGGACAGATTCACATTGATGGATGCATTCCTGCCTGTTGGGGGAATCGGTTACGACGCTTGCTTATTTAACCCGTCAGACGCTACGTCGGGACCACTTTTTTCCACCCGTGATTACCCTAGCTAATAGAGAATCAATTGTGTATCGCGTTGTGCTTTTTAGACCTTGCCATCCGTGTGATTACCTTTCTTGTCTCTTCACATACCAGATTTATTTGGTTACAAGTATGAATGTCGGGCGAACCTAGCGCGTTAGAGAAGTCTGTGGAGGATATTCTCATGGAGCTCATGGCTAAGCGAGTTATGTCTGTAGGAATATAGGTGTCATCGACTGGGGGATTGCAAGCATCCCCTTCGACTGGATGTCATTCTAGCCATGCTACTGAGAAGTGAAGCAAGCACCGCGACGATTTGCCTAACGTGAAGCATATCCTATCGATCTTGCCAGATTACATACCACCTTTGTCTAGCGCGATTAACCGCGACAACATCCTGCGTGATTTTGAGTATACGTTGATCAATGCGTACATCCTGAAGGGGATACACGTAGTTGGAAGCCAGTTGGGGCAGATCCCAGCTCTAAAGAACAACAACTTTAATCTCGGCGATAGAAAAGCTACGCCATGCTCGCGCTTCATAGGTATTTGATGAAGATGAATGGGAAGAAGCCGTGCATAGTCTCCCAGCCATGGATTAAGGAGATGACGCAGTCCATGATATTGAATGTAATGAAGATCCCTCACTTTAGCCGACATCAGAAGATTAACACTTGCATTAAACTCCTCTTTTCGTGGTACCATGAGAGATATCTGTGGATCGACAGGCACACCACTATAGATCTAATGCCGATCCACTTGATTACAAGACTGAGCATGTAGGGACCATACCCTCAACAGTTCTATCTAGGGAAGACTTCAGATCACTCCCTAGAACAATGCATAAAGGAGGACTATGGCGATGTAGAAAAGGGAAAGCGAGGCTACAAGGTAGCCTCTATCCAGGATGGTGCAGTGCGCCTCGCTTTCCAAATTATAGCTAGCATACTCGACAGAAAGAACCGTCTGACACAGGTCACTGGGTTCATAGTAGACCTCGCAGGAAAGTGAGTGGAAGGGATGCAAATGAACTGAGCGAGTTACCTTGTCAATGAGCTCGAGAAATACTGTTGCGAAGTGTAGGATCAGGGGTATGAATTCCATTTCAGCTGGTTACTTGTACTAATTGCATTTGTCGCTTGGTAGATGTTGGAAGGAGCAACATTCCTAGAAGTTGAGCCATCGGAGCCGTTGGATGCAAGGTTCTCCACCTTATGGTATATGAACGACATGTCGAAGTAGTGGCATTCGAATGCTATGTTCCATGCCTACTACCAGTAGCTGAAGCGTGTTATTGAGGCATTTCCATGCATGACACCAAACACATTGCACCAGTACATACCACTAGTGAATTTCTGCGCTGATCAACACTTTATTTATATCACTGCATGCGGGGACAATATCAAAGAGGACTTGTAGTCCTATTATAAACTTATCGAGGAAGATATGGAGGAGATCACTAAAGAATGGCCGACAAAGTTCCTTGTACTGGTTGACAATGCAGAACTCTCTGACCCCGACATCATTGGAAGCCCCTTGGTCACCTGGGTCGAGCATGTCGGGCAGAGCAGCACGGAGAAAAATAAGAAAAAGGAGGAAGTGCAGAACATCGAGACTAATGAGGAGGACAATGCCTCGAAGGAAAGTGGGCTTGAATCGATGCAGGAGGAGGAGGAGACAAATTAAATCATTAAAGAGGAGAGGAAGAAGGAGAAAAGAAAGGAAAAGGCGAAGTTACATCGCCGACGGATCCCCTTACCGAGGCCGAAACATCGAAGAAGAGGAAGGTTTCTCCCCAGAAACCTTCGGGAGGAACTAAGATGTGCGCCAATAAGCCCAAGATGAAGGCCACACTCACAGAGGATGATGTCTATCCAATCATTGTAGCCATGGAGGATCCTTTAGAGGATATCTTGCAGCGATATGGAGCAAAGCAGAAGACGCTGTATGAAAGAATTGAGAAGGAGCTGAAGGAGATACAACAAGCCATCCACTTGAGCCGCGCAGTACCTACTGCGCCTTCTTCGTCGAAGATTGCAGAATTGGGGGATGAGCCCGCCCAATTACGAAGACTAACAGATGCAATAGAGGCTCGACTTCAATGAGTCTAAGAAGAAAGGGAACATACTACAAAAGTATTGAAGCAAGAAAAAGAGGAGGTCTTAGAGAAACTACGAGTTGCGCAGTCCCGCATAACCGCCTACGAGAAGGAGAAAGATGAAATTCGGGCGATGCTCGAGGAGGACAAAGAAAATATACAGAAAGAAAAATACCTACTGCTCGCAGAGCAGATTACGATCAAAGAAGCGGTGACTAAAGCACTTCTCTCTGTGTCGGGCTTGGCACAAAAGGAACGCGAAGCAGTTGAGGTCCAAGTGACAAAGCTCGCTGAGGCCATTTAACAGCTTTAAGCAAAGGTAATGGAGTTGGAACTTCAAGCAGTACATAGCACTCCGTAGGAAGTGCGCGACCAAAGGGAGGAAGCCAGTAAGAGCGCAGTTGAAAGGATCAAGGTCCTCGCCTTAGAATGTAAGTAGTTGAGTGATCGAAGTGCGCAAAACTATGAATGCCTCTCAGAAGATCCAGAGATGAGGAAACTGGAAGTGCAACTCCAAGAGGCACAACAACAAGCATCCACCGTGCAAGCGCAGGTGAAGCTACTCATTGTGGTCGAGTGAATGAAGAGATAACAAGAGCAGCGTGCATTCCAACAACAGATTACTGTCATCTAGAGCAGAGTCATGGAAGTTACACATAGACTATAGTCAGTGCAGGACAAAGCCTGCACGATTTTCGAAGAGATTGAAGGACAAGGTTCGCAACTAGACCAAATGGTTACGACATTGGAACAACCCCTGGAAGGGCTTGTTACAAAGCAACTGATTTAGGAGTTTGTCGAGCAGGAGGCTCTTGCTAAGAAAAAATTCGAGGTAGCTCGAGTTAAGATCGAGGCCTTTGAAGGAGCGTTGCCCAGATCTGAGTGACTCAGGACAAGTCACAGGTGAGTGTTGGGGGCCTGTTGGCCCTTGACTAAGTTTTGAGGAAACATTGGTCATGTTTGACCATTTTTGGGACTTCGACAGGCTGGTCGAAGATGGAGCACCCAGGCGGAGCTGAGATCGTGGGATATCACTTGTTTTGAGGGCTTGTGGACCCAATAAAGGGTTTACTAGTGTTTATGTAATGAGTTATGGGATGTCGGCCCATGGGTTTACCCATGATTAGGCCTTTTTGTAATTGTATAAATAAGTAGCTAAGCGATGTAAGGAGGGAGTATGGTTGGCTATGTGCACAATATGTTGTAAGTGCTAATGTTGTCTTAGTGCAAGTGCTTGTAAGTGGCTTTGTGCAAGCAGACTGTGTAAAGTAAGGCTCGGTGCTACTAAGGAGTTGGATCTGTGCCTTGACCTAATTTTGGGAAGGAGGATCTGGCACACAATGCGCAGATCTCCTGTCCTCTATGGAGTTTGGCTTTGTGGCTTTGTGCACAGGAGCGACTGAATGTAAGACGATTGAGGACTAATAAAGAAGAAGAAGAAGTTGGTGGATGTAGCCCCACACTGGGGTGAACCACATATATCCTGTGTCTTGATGAGCTTTGTGCGATGTGAACTATGTTGTTTATCTGCTTAGTGTTGTTGTTATAATGTATGAATATGATGTTGTTGCTTAGTGATTAATGGTATTAAAGATAAATGAATGCTAGATCTGAACTAATGCTATGTGCTAAGTGATTGAAAGTGCTTGATCTATATTGTTACTATGATGATATGTAATAAGGGTTTAATCTGCAATGTGAATGAGACTCATGAACTAATTCATATTGTTGTCTAAGTGCTCTGTTAAGTGTTGTAGTCACAGATCGATGTCCCATCTTGGTTGTAGACACCTGAGTCCTGCAACCCCCCTGGCCTCTACCTCGGGTGAGACTTCATCTGCTTCGCAGGTGTTGCCGAAAGGGCCGGTAGTTAGGGTTTTGTTGGTGCGCTATTCAAGTGTTGAACCCTGGCTCTGCCCTTGTGCCAACACTCCTTCAATTAGTGCTGAGTGGCATCCCAGTCTATTGGGCATCCATTGCCAAAATCCCTAAAGGAATATTAATGAAAACCAAGAAAGCCTTCTTTCAGTTTCTTTGGTCAGGCAGAAAGGAGGCCAAAGGTATTCCTCTTGTGAAATTGTCGTGTTTAGAAATGCCAAAGGAGATGGGTGGATGGGGGATCAGAAATATTTTTTGGTTTAGTAGAGCTTTAGCAACTGAGAGCCTTTGGAGGATTATCCATAATAAGTTTCCATGAGGAAGAGTGATGGTTTCCAAATATTTAGTTGGCATGTCATTTGTAGAATGGTTCTGACTACCCAAAAAATCAGTGAAAAGCAACTCAATTGTATGAAAAGCATTGATCGATGCCTTCCCCCTAATAGGGGAATGAATGCTGTGGATATCAGGAAATGGAAAAAGCCTCAGTTTAGAAGAGGAAACTTGGGAGGTTTCGGTAAGTGCTCATAATATATTAGAGGATCTAGTGTTAGTGCTTCATAATTATGAAATTTTCTGTCTTTGGGACACAAGGGCCCAAGGACAGGTGTTGGTAGCAAGCTGAAGTGGGAAAGAAAGCATGCACAAAGAAGAATGACAGTTGGAAGATAAATCATGGGAAAGAAAGCATGCAGGAGGAAAACGACAACTTGTAAGAAGCACAACACGCGCACATGCAAGAAGGAGGCGACAACTGGAAGGAAGCAAAGCACACATGCAGAGAAGGAAGACCTAACGACATTAGGGTTAGAGTTTTTTGTAAGGTTTTGTGTAAATGGTTGAAGAGCCCGATAGATATAAATATAGACATATAGGTATCATAGAGAGGTTCGGTTGGGTTCGATTCGTTACTTTTGTAGAGATCGATATGGTATGTAATGGTTTTTGATTAGATGAATTTTTTTTCAAAAGCGATTGAACTAGAACGGAGGAGAGAAGGTAGATATTGAGGATTAGATTGTAGGTCGAGGATAATGGTGCGATCTAGTTCTCCTCATATAGATCATACCCATCTGAGGGGAGTTGTAAGCGCACAACACGAGATTGCAGAACTACCATAATAGGAGAGCGAAGAGCCAAATATTTATGGACGTAGCACATGAGGGGGTGAACCACGGTAATATCTATGTAATGTGATGAATGCATGCATATCTTTTTCATACTTTTAGTAGTTAAACGTTGTGTGTAATGAATGAATGAGTTATTATATTGCTTGGTTAATTGTTGTTGGGATATCAAGAAAATATGGCATGAAGGTTAAAATATAAAAGAGAATAACAGTAGTTCGTAACACAAGTTATAATAAATGTTTCAGAATACAGATTCCATATCTCATGCTCAATCCTAGGAAGTGTCCTTGATAAGCTTCATGACAAGCCCATACAACACGCGAGCATGAAAGCAACTTGTCTATTCGCGAAAGGAGAACAGAGAGAGAGCAACAACAACTCGAACAAACAAAGAGAGATCATAGAGCTCACCACAGTCCTTCAAACTCAGCAAACGTTCGAGACTCACCACTATGGCACCACCGAAGTCAGCCGAACTAGGTCAGATAGCCAGACCGACCAGGATTCAAACTAGGTCACGAGGACTGCTAGAAGAAAACGAACAACAACTGGAGATCGTCGGTATCGATGAGATCCCATCCCCAAAGATAACACCGGTGAACTCTACACTGATACTGGAAGAGATTCAACAACCACAAGCAGAGGCCATGAAAGAGGACATGCTAGAAACGACGCAGGAACCTCAGAACGAGGAAGTGGAAACCCAATAGGAAGTGCAACCAGAAAGAACTGAACCAACTGCGGAAGGTAACCGAATGACACAGAATCGAGGATCAGAGGGGAAACCAGACGAGTTGCGGGTACCCAGCCTAGGTCAACTAACAAAAGAGAACATAGGAACTACCTCGGCTTGGCCAGAATGGCTTACAGGGGAGCAACCATGAGTTGCTGGAACTTTGTACCAACCACCACAGCATGAAGACAATGTTCTGATACCGAGCTCACCCCACAAGAAACCGACAGTAGAAATTGTGCTACCCCGCATACCAGAGGGAGTACAGGTAGAGCCGCAACTACTGGGTCACGTCGGGAAGCTCAAGTATTCTGACCATGACGTATCAGACGAAACCAAGTACCCGAAACTTGTGCCGAGGGTTTTTATGCAGAACATACTGGTAAACCAACTTGGAGAAATGATCAACCAGCTGCATCAGTGGGCAGTTGGATTGGACAGAACAAGTATTTTAGGGTTGTTGAAACTTTTGCATTTTGGCAGAGGCCAGTATGTGACATCATGCGTTAAGAAGATGTTAGTTGTCAGGAACGAAGGGGATATATGGCTGGACATACTCATTCCCATAATTGTTGAGCTTATCACGCAAATAACAGGACTACCCAGCCAGGGTATGGATCCCACGCTGATTCTGGACGATAAATCTAAGAAGAAAGCGTTAGCAGAGGAAATGAAGAAGAAATATGGTACCACCAGGGAGACAAGAGGCATTATAATCAAACGGATCAACAATGCAACGACACAATTGGGTGCAAAGATCTCAGCCTGTAAATTTTTAAGAAAATGACGCAAAGATGAAGTACCAGTGTGATTCATCGCAGTTGCAATGCAGTGTGCAGAAGGCGCCTTCGTGAGTTGGGCGCCTTATCTATTAAACTTATTCTAAGTGGACTGCAAGGATGCACATGACCTTGGTACAGAATTCCATTACTCATAGCTACTCACCTTCATAGCCTTCATGGGATGGCAGGAATCAGAGTATGTAGTTTTTTCTACTAGACCACAACCAGTGGGAGCGAGATATCTATTACTAAGATCTGTGCCATAGGCCAAGCATAAGAGGGAAAATGGAATCATCTTTGAAGCATATCTACGAGACATACAAGAAGCTATTAGCCGATCATGAGGAATAACACCAGAGGCTGTCGCGCGATATGGGGACATCGCTAACTTCTGGGCTACACATCAAGCCATGTGGATACAACCAAGGCAAGATCCAAGTAAACAGTGGCTACCGATGCACTACTGCATCACAAAAGGTGATATAGACATGGTCACCAACTAATATCCCAACGCATGGAGGATCCCATCCTTTCCCTGGGAAGTACTAGAAGGACCCACAAAAGGAGAGGCAACGCGGGCAGAAACACAGCCTCCGCAAATCCCAGTGCCCAAGAAACCAAGGATGAGCCAAAACAAGCCGACTCAGGAAAACGAAGGGGAAAAACTGATAGGGACCCAGAAGGGGCAGAAAGAGACCAACGAATAGTCGAAACAAGCTAAGGGAGCGCAGGAGACTGCCCCAAATCCCATCACACAGGAACCATGGGGAACTAAGAGATCGACTGTACAGGCAGCAGGCACGTGCAAGAAATCAAAGGCGCAACGAGCATCACTAGACTACACGATCATAGAGGATGATGGAGAAATGATCACCAAAATGTTTCAGGATTGTCTAGCAGAAGACTACGATCACACAACACATCACAGGGATAAACTGCAAAAAGAGCTAGCATAAATGGGACAGCTTCTCAAGACACTCGGGGAGGCCTAAAGAGCGAGTAGCAACAGAGGCATAGAGTCGTTGATAACACAAACCAATGAAAGAGTGGAGGTAGAAGAACGAGACCCAACCCTCCCAATGCCACATGCACATGCAACGGTCTACATAAAACCGAGCATGCTACGAATGGATGAAATCATGGGACATACACCACTGAAGGATTGGTACCACATCCAATTGGTCTTGACATGGATGCCATCAAGGGCACTGTACAAATTGCAGTTCAACGTTGACCACGAGATGCAGTCTCGGGCACATAAAAACTTAGTCGAGCTACATAAAGCAAAAAAGAAGCGGGAAACGTTGGAAAAAGATTGTGAGCAGGCCAAATCCGAAACTCAGAATGAGATAGAACACATAAACGAATTGGAACATAGAGTGGGATAATTTTTTAGAAAAATTCCAAGCATTGCACAAGGAAACGAACTCCCAACCGCAGAAAAGATCGACCAGATTGCGTAGGAAATTGCTCGATACCAGAAGGAGATCGAGGATCTCTGAGAACAGTTGACACCAACGACTCCACTGTCAGTAAAGGAGAAAAGGAGGGAGGCAACAACAACACAAATGCAGGAGATGGAGAAACAGGTTAGCATGACAGCTGACTTGCTTGAGAAAGCAACACAACTTTGGACAAGACTGGAGGAGGATCCATAGGTTCAACGCTGGGATAAGGAATAGGAAAGGATCAATGCAACGATCCAAGGAATCAAATAGAGGCAAGAGACCATACCAATCCCAGAACGCATCAAGGGGATGCAAGAGATGAAGAAGATGTAGGTAGAACTTATCACTGCGCAAACACATAAACAAGAGTGTCAAGCTCAAATAGAACCATTACAGGAACATGTAGTAGAAGTACTCGCATAGGCAAAAGAAACTGGAACACAGATGGCACAGACACATGCAGAATGTGCAGGATTACTGAGTGACGAAGTGGCAGATCAGGTAGTGGATACCATTAAGGAGAGGATCACGCAGGCACTAACAAAAGAAATAGATCTTAGGGAAAATTTCCAGACGATCACCGAGGAGATCGAGGCAACTCAGAAATATTAGGTGACTCAGGACAAGTCACATGTCAGTGTTGGGGGCCTGTTGGCAGCAGGCCGAAGTGGGAAAGAAAGCATGCACAAAGAAGAGTGACAGGTGGAAGAGAAATCATGGGAAAGAAAGCGTGCAGGAGGAAAGCGACAACTGGTAAGAAGCATAGCACACGCACATGCAAGAAGGAGGCGACAGTTGGAAGGAAGCAAAGCACGCATGTAGAGAAGGAAGACCTAATGACATTAGGGTTAGGGTTTTTTGTAAGGTTTTGTGTAAATGGATGAAGAGCCCGATAGGTATAAATATAGATACGCAGGTATCATAGAAAGGTTCGGTTGGGTTCAATTCATTACTTTTGTAGAGATTGATATGGTATGTAATGGTTTGTGATTAGATGAACTTTTTTTGAAAAGCGATTGAACCAGAGCAAAGGAGAGAAGGTAGATCTTGAGGATTAGATCGCAGGGCGAGGAGCCTAGTGTGATCTAGTTCGCCTCATATAGATCTTACACATCTGAGGGGAGTTGTAAGCTCACTGCGTAAGATTGCAGAACTACCATAATAGGAGAGCCAAGAGCCAATTTTTTGTGGACGTAGCCCGAGAGGGGGTGAACCACAGTAATATTTGTGTAATGTGATGAATGCATGCATATATTTGTCATACTTTTAGTAGTTAAACACCGTGTGTAATGAATGAATGAATTATTATATTGCTTGGTTAATTGCGGTTGGGATATCAAGAAAAGATGCCATGAAGGTTAAAATATAAAAGAGAATAACAGTAGTTCGTAACACAAGTTATAATAAATGGTTCAGAATATAGATTCCATATCTCATGCTCAATCCTAGGCTGTAAACATCTGAGTCTTACAACCATCCATTTAAAGCTATCTCAGGTGAGACTGCGCAGTGCATTCTGTGTATTGTGTTGCCTTCTGGTTTAGCAGAAGGGATGATAGTTTTAGGCTTTGTTGGTACCCTGAAAGATATGAACCCTAGGTCAACAACACATGTAGTAGGGAAGAGTAGTTCATTAAACCAACAACAGGATTTAACTAAACATATAGAATGGATTTCAACATTTGATTTGGGTCTTATAGATGACAAAGTGTAGGAGTGGAATAGTTACGTTGAAAATTTAAGATCAAATTTCATCAGCTTTCATGAAGAGAAATATGACTCCTTGTGCTAGTCGAGAAATGGTTGCACGGGTGATCCAGGTGGATACTGGTGGCCACCCACTTATTCCAACTAGCTCCTCTTGATGATTTTTAGTTCAACACGTTCTTTTGTAATTATTTGTAATTGTGGGTTATACACTTCCAGGGATGTCTAAATCCCTTCACAAATTCCAGGTGGAGATTGGTGGCCGCCCACCTAATCCAACTGGCTTATTTTGGAAGTTTTCATGTTAGTACATCTTTCTATACTTCGAGGTCCGTTTAGGGGCCCTAAATAGTGTTTTTTTGGCTTTCCACAATCAAAATGTAGATGGAGTTAGATTTTGATGGAATAATGTGCAGTCCCCAAAAATACCTTTCCAACATGCTATCACACGCCAAAAACCAAGGTCATATGTAAAAGTTACGAACCCGGGAAGTTGAGGTATCAACTTACCCATTGGGGCCCACATAACTTTTGGCGTTTTATCTCCTAGGGTTAGGTTTTTGGATGTATAGGGTTTTGACATTCAAGAGTAATGTTAGAAAAGGCCTCTGGAGCCTCATTTTAATCACTCTGCTCAGACGGATGCACGTAGCAACCACATCTCTTCTCAGAGATAGCTACCACCATTTGAGCAAGTTGTTTTCAGTTCTGTAGTTTTACAGTTTCAACCTATTTTATTTATTCAATATAAGTTATTGTTCACTGCATATCCATTGTTGTTATCCATATATTTGTGTTATTGTAATCAATCTATTATTCATTTTGTTTAGCTTATAAATCTGGATCAACAGGAAATTATACGATGAAGCTTGGCCACTAGGCCATTGCATAGGTTACGTTCACAAGTAAGAGGAAGTGGTGGTGGTTGATCATGTGGGATATGCATGTGTCGTTGAAGATGAAGTTTCTCTTATGGTTGGCTCTCACAGTCAAACTCTTAACATGGGATAATGGTCTACGTAGAGGATGGGTGGGTCCGAACATATGTTCTATGTGCAGGTTGGAGGCCGAGTCAACATTCCATTTGTTTGTTCATTGGTCTTATGCACAACATGTTTGGTCAATAGTTTCAACGCTTTTTAAATTTAATCCGACATCCCTTATCGGTAGTCTAGAAGAGTGACTCTCTTATTGGAAGGATGATCAAGTAGTTAAAGAATTTAGTTCCATGTTGTGCTTCTTTGTTTAGTTCATTTGGTGGGTGCGAAACTTAAGCATATTTCAAGAAAAAATTATCCCTTATGAATTTGTTCTAGGCTTTGTTTTAAAGCTTGCTGAAGAGTTCAAAAGTGAGCCTAAAAATCCCAATTAGCGCAAGCTCTTTATGCCTGAATTGCTGGAAGGAATCCCTTAGGGATTTTTCGATGGTGCTAATGAGGGGCATCCACCTCGGTGTGGGGTGGGATGTTATTACATATCTCAGTAGAGCATTTCTTTGAGGTCATATATGCTCTTGGTCGGGGCACAAATATCAAAGCTAAATTTTCTGCATTGTGGGCATTGCTTTTTTAGTGAAAATTTTAAATTGGAGAAAAAATCAGATTATGGCGGACTAAAAGGTGGCTATCGAATGGGTTAATGAAAAGGTGCAATTACATGGAGATTCGTTCTTTCATTGATGGTCTACAATGGTATTCTTGCTCACATATTTACAAGGAGATGAATTCAAAAATTGATGAGATTTCCAAAGAAAAGCTCTGTCTCTAGACGATTACACCTTTATTCTCAGGAATTTTATGTAGGACATATGTGTGAGGAGATGTCTTTTCTCCTTTAGTTTTATTTTCTTCATTTTAGTTTGTAATATATCAAGCATAATGATGAATGCACGTAGATGTGGATTGGAGATAAAAACCTTTTTGGAGTATCAGTTTAAGTGAGATAATATGTATTGGTTCCATGAAATTTGTAAGTGCATTGATAAGGTGAGAATTGCAGTAAAAGTTTATTGTTATTATTGTTATTATTATTTTCCTTCTGAAAAGTATGTTATCCTTATAGAATATGGAAATATGTATATTCATTTTTGGAATATAAAGTTTTTTTCTTTCTCGAATTTTTTTTTTAACTTATATTCATTCATATATATTAATATAATAATGTGCATATTATGCCTAGCCCGTTCGATGTTTCATTTATATAATTTAAACTCCTGCATGTGAAGATGATCACAACCTTTTTTCTAAAAAAAATAAGATCACATTATTATGTATTATTTTTTACAAACCTGAAATTATAGAAACATTATCTTTAGGAATTATAACTATTTTTAAATGA
>JZKD02S1638212.1:73643-95722 GCA_000966675.3 Picea glauca
GTAAATTGTAATTCACGATATCAAGAGCATCACACCAACTTATTTCATGAATGTTTTAATGTTGCTGGGCATTTTAAGAATTTATAAAAATCATTAATGGTGCATTGTCATGATAGAACCAGGTCATTTTGATAGTGGAAACATAAATAAATTATAAATTTATTAATTAAATTTTATTTTGTATGATATTGATATATGTTTAATGTTATGTTAGAAAAAATTGTTTTTATTAAATTAAGTTTAAATTTTAAGACATTTTTTATATACTTAATGATGCATTGCAAATTGTTTTTCGAAAATATGGTCAAACTATTTGAAACTAACTAAAACCATGTGAAATTTAATATTATTACATCAAACTAAATGCGTTTAATGGTTAATGTTAATATGAACTACATGGGTAAGAAAACTTGTAACATGCTTGCATTTCTCTTTATTTTTTTTTCTATAATAGAGAATAATTGTCATCAACACTTCAGAGTAGAATTGCAATTGAGCTAATGAATGAACTCATTGTTGAAACGAGATAAAGTGAATATAGAGTTTTCAGAATAGAATTGCAATTGAGCTAATGAATGAACTCATTGTTGAAACGAGATAAAGTGAATATAGAGTTTTAGACAAATTGGAATCCATATTTTCTAAATTTGAGTTTTGACCTTAAAAAATAATTAACATATTTTTTAATATTTTGAAAACTTAAATCAAAACTCACATTATTATCATTCCAAAACAATGTTACAAATGTTCTAGCATTATTAGTCCTTGTCTAACGTCAAGACTATAACATTCAATTCATAGTTAACCATCCATTAATTTGCTTTTGACTACAAATATTTTTCTTGTTGTCCAATGTTGTACATATGCTTAACAAAATAATTATTTTTTCATAATATTTAAATTGCTTTTATCACACTTCTTATTGGATAATTCAATGTCTTTTGGTGGAGCTATAAGCGAATGTGATTTTTCCATCTTAGGTTATACCTAAGTTTTGAGTTTTAATCACTGAACATGCACACAATGCAATTTTTTTTCCAAACACATATATCCTACGTTTGGAGTTTTAATATTATATAACTACAACATGATCTTATATAACTATGACAACTATTCATTGATGTCATTAATTTCATGTCACTGGAATAAATACATGTGATGTCATATATTGGATGTGAAGTGCAATGTTGCCATGCATTTATTTTTAAACAATCTTGTAACCAAATTTGTAACAAAATTTACAGTTAGCATTCCAATGCATAATCTTTGCATCTCCCACTATTCAGTCTTGTTTGATGTATTCTTTGTCGCCCAACCTCTTTTTCCATCTTCACTTATGTTATCTCCTAATATATTTTAGGAGTTTCCTTCTATGTATATACCCTATCCAGACTATCTCTATAACTCTCTATAACTAGAAATAGAACCCATATTTACACTTCTTGGTAGACCATCCATGAATGTAGTTTCATCATTGCCTTCTCCCTCTCCCACGGGGATCATTGGTTTAATATCGGGTACCATGAGGCGGGTGGAGTTGGATGCATGCATAGTGAATGCAAATTCAAAGTTTTGTCCTCTTTTAAAGCATTACAAGTTTAAAAAGGTAATCTCATGTACCATTGGATGCATCCATAGTGAATGCAAATTAAGGGTTTTGGCCCTTTTTAAAGAATTAAAGGATTTTTGCCCTTTCTAAAGCATTAAAGGTTTGGAAAGATAATGATATACATTAAGGTTTGGTCCCAACTCTTTGTAAATTCAATTATCACAGTTGTTATCATTGTCTGAAAATTTATAACGAATTAAATTTTTTGTTTATTAGTAATTCCAATAATCAATAGTTTTTCATTTTCCTTCCAGTTCAACAAAATTGATTTTAGAAAATATCCAATAAATGTGTTTAACTTTAGTTTGAAATCAATGATTATGTTGTAGATTATGTGAGAATTAGAGAAATGAACACACACACATATGAAAAAAATAACAAGTACAAAATTCAAACATAATAGAAAAAAATAACAATGAATATTAATAAAATAGAATACACCTAAAGTTAAATGAATATTGTATAAAACCAAAATAATGGGAGTAGAGTCAAATATCATCCTATTTTAGAATAGGAGGAAATAATTGTATGATCGTTATTCATATGGTTATTGAATAAAATTACATTATTAGATTTATTAAGTCCTTATGTAATCAACGTTAAAAATTTAATAACAATATGATATGGATGATTACTTGAGCCTATATTTAGATTTAAGCACATAAGCTCTTCAATGTATAGTAGTATGTTAACCTTTGTAACTATTAAGTTTATTAATTATGTGTGATGATCTTTGCTTCAGTGGCATAAGAAAAACCTGCATTCTCATGAATTTTTAAGTTAGCACTTACAATCCATCCATTTTATCTTTCTTTTACATAATTATTATAATTTCTATAAATAATTTAACATACAACATTCTAATTTCAGAAGTTGATGTTAAGCTCAGATCTATATGGACATATTTTTTTATTTAACACATCTCCTATCAATTTTATTGAAGATTTATTTTATAGAATAAATAATAATTGGTTGACAATTTACTTAAGAGAATTTTGTTGTGTCATATTATAACAAGAGGCTGCCAATATTTGCTAGTTTTCTTATAATTTTTATTTCTATGATGGATATATTTTAAGTAATTTTAATAAGTAATGCCCCACCACTTCACCCACAACACAAGTTTTAGGAACATAGGCTAATGCAATTTTGGTATTGGTATACGCATCTTCAAGGTACTGACATGCAATGTTGTCATTCTAACTTATGCATGAATTCAAATCTATGCACCAAAAACTTTTTGGAAGGGACATCACCACTATAGTGGTACTTGTTAGAAATGTTTCGTAATGTTGAAATAT
Organism: Picea glauca; assembly: GCA_000966675.3. Classification (NCBI taxonomy): domain Eukaryota; kingdom Viridiplantae; phylum Streptophyta; class Pinopsida; order Pinales; family Pinaceae; genus Picea; species Picea glauca. The sequence continues at coordinate 76,554 of JZKD02S1638212.1, forward strand.
TACATATTATATGTATATTGGTAGATTTTATAATATTTTGCATATAACAAATTTTTATATGTATTAGTTCTTTAATCTTATTTCTTTAATCTATTCTTCAATACTTTTAATCTCACTTACTTAATATATTCTTCAACACCTTTAAATTATTAGGAAAATGATATGGTTTATATGAGTTATAGTAAAAATTGTTTTCAACAACATAAATTTCATATATTTTAATTCTCTAATGTTATTCTATTTTTTTTTCTTTCGAAAAATTAATTTATTTTTCAATACTCTCAAACTTTAGGAAAAATGAGAGTGAGAGTGAGAGATGAAGAGAAATGAGAGAAGTTAGGGATGGACATCTATTGAGATATTCATGGAGATATTGTGGAGATATATATGGAAACAGTTATGGAGATGGGTTGAACTAACCATCTAATTTTGAAATAGTTGTTATGGACACCTATCATTATATAAGGGACCATTTGTACACATGTAACACACAAGAATGATTATTTAATAATATAATTTCCCCCTTCGGGGGTTTCTTGAGTATAATATCAGTGTCCCTTCATATATAGTGTTGTGTTTATGTGCAGTTGGTGGGTGCATTAGTTCTTCACCAAGGAAAGTGGTTCACCATGAATTGTATTCATCAAAATTTCCACATCTATTGGGGGAACTTTATATGATGGAGAACATTGCTTCTTAAAAGGGGATGACTAATCTAGGTGGATAAAAGAAACCACCCAACTTTTCTACAAACTTAAAAATAATCCCACACATTGCCAAATTTACAATAGTTTTGCATGTATTGATCTTCCAATACATCTTTTAGGCACTTCACATGCATTAAGTACGATTGATCAAACTCAGAATTATGTGATTTCTAGGTCAACCAAATGCATAGAGATAAAAACAAGCATTTTGATGGTCCAAGAAACACCCCTAATGGATTTTTTTATGTAAATTTTGATGCCTCATGCAATTGGCATATTAACTAGGAACCTCAAGGGCTACATTATGTTTTCCACCTCATCTTCTAGGGTTATAGTTTTGGATATTAGGGTTTTTTCTTCTTAGGTTTTGGAATTTCTGTTAAAAGGTAATTTTAGCCTCTTGTTATGGGGTTTTAGCAAATGATCATAACAGATACATCTCTTCTCAAAGATATATTTTCACCATTTTAGTTGGTTTCATTGCTTCACATATTGTAGTGTTTTCACTATTTCATTCATTAATAGTATTTGGGTTTCATTGTATTGTTGTTCTCTTTGAAATATCTCTATGTTATTTCACCTATTATGGATATCTTATTTTCGTTCTCAACATAATCTGGATCATGGTGCTAACCTTAGATCATCATCTTTATAATTGGACTGCATGGGTCATTCTAAACACACGTTCACCTCATCATTGGCATATTGAGCTATTGTTGTAGTGGAAGTGTAACTTGGTAGATCATGTAGAATTGAACCTTGTTGAGGAATGTTAATGGCCAAATGGGTTAAGTTTTTTATGATAAAAATGTGAAGCAAGAAAATGATAAACCAAGAAAATCAAGAAGACTTAAACATGGAAAAAAAGGCACCAAGCCGAATCAATTCATATGTACATCAATGGTACATTTATAATACATCTCAATATAATGACCTCAACAATCGTACCATAACTAAATGATTGTTAATGTTTATTTAGGACTTATGATTATTTCTAACAAACCCCCATTTAATCTTAAGTCCATACAAATGTATCAGCTTAGCAAAAGAGACTAATGCAAAAGTTGATAAGTCTTCAACCTGTAACTCATGGTCTAATATCTCATGAGTGTTGATGAAGATATGATTGAAAAAATGCTAAAAGTGGATGCCAAAACCAAGTCTAGAAAATTCATTGTGTAGCAAATGAGCTAGGCAACATCTAGGTGTTCATTGAAGTGAACCTAAAACTGATGAGAGAAAACCTTGATGAGAAGTGAATTAGATACATGTACAACACATCCCAAATTCTGAAAAATTCCTGACAATCCTGAATACACCAAACAAAAATGCAGAAGAAATAACTGACCTCTACTAGATCCGAAGATCATCCCTGTAAAGTCTGAAGACTATCAAGTGAACAAATAAGTTCACAAACTGCTCTCATAGATTGACACACTAAAAATAATAGTGTCAATAATCTTACTAATAGATTTTTTTTTTTCTAAAGGCATCCAAACCATGTATCCATAAAATCTCGTGACCATAAAAATCTCATGTGTAGTAAACCAAGTGAATCCCTGGTACTATTGCAAATATGAACTATTGATCAAAATGTCGAATTGTTATCAAGGTGTAGAAGTATGAAACCACCATCAAAGTCACAAGAATCCATCAAATGAAAAAATGTGGCAAGCCATCCATCCATCCAATATTCATCAAAATCCTGAATCCATCATAAATGCCAAGTGCTGAACTGTCTCGACAAAACTCCCATGGATGTCAAATTGACCAATCCAAATCCAAATCATCAAATATAAAAAATAGTCATCTTGAGTAAACGTATTCACAATCTTGAATCCACCGTCCATCTGCAAAATCAATCCTCAAATGATTGATGTTAAAACCATTGATTATGTATCCTATATCCTGAATCAATTGCCATCATCTTCAAAAACATTGTCCTGAATGAACTACAAACTATCAAGGTGGACTTCAAAACTTGAAGTTTGGCATAGCCTCACTTAGTTCCCCCCTGTATTTGGACAAGCATCATGGAAATAATATTCATGAAAATCCTAAGTATGAAAGATGTGCACAAAAGAAGAAAAAGAAGAAGGAAGACAAATTAGGCTTGAAAGTGTGTAGTTGAGGCACATTCAAGAATACAATGCGCAACAAGAACATATTTAACAAAATAATAAAATGAAAGTATAAAGTAGAGGAATAAAGCAGAGAATAAAGAAAGAGAAGAAAGTGGGCGAAAAGGAAGGAAAATAACTCGGCATGCGAAAAGAAGAAAATATGTGCAAAAGCAAGAAGAACAACATTTAGAGTGCAAAAGAAAGATGTAGACGGAAACACAGGAAAAAGAAGCCTGATCAGTGAGTCATATTGAGTTGTCATGAGTTGTAATAGGGTTTTGGGGTGAGCAAAGTAGGGTTTTAAGCCCTAGAATTCATGTATAAATATGTAATGGGTTGGGAGAATATGGGTTCTTCTGGAGCGGTACTTTGGAGTCTGTTCCAATATTTTGAGAGTTCCTATTTCGTGAGAAGAGTGATAGAATAGGATGAGAAGGAAGAGTCGATGTCTGAATGTTAAGGAGATGTTGCACATAGAGAGAAAGTCTTGCATTGCAGAGCGACTAAGCTAGAAGAAGGAAAGGATAACATGATGTATCTTTGTAAGTGCAGTGCGTAAGCCTGAGATAATTAAAGAAAGAATAATAAAGAAGCCATTTGTTTTGGACGTAGCCCAAAGTTGGGTGAACCACATTAACTATTGTGTTTATTTGTCTTTTTTGTGATGGATAATGAATATTCTTTGTATGCATATTATATTAGATCTGTTACTTACATGATAGTTGTGCAATGGGTATGAATATCACAATACTTAGTTTATGTTGCAATCTGGAGTAAGATGGTAATACATAATTGAATTAATTAATTTACCTAAGAAGAGAAATTGCAAAATAATGCACACAAAACAAATAAGTAAGAATGACAATGATGATCACCTCCCATCCCCTCAACACTGCAGAAACTTGGCTCCTGCAACCCCAATAGATGCCTCAGGTGAGACTTCACTTACATGTAGGTGATGTTGAAAGAACCGGTGTTTGAAGGGTTTTGTTGGTCAAGATAATTTGAACCTAGGGTCTTACAATCACACAAATGCGAACAAATGGTTTCGTTGCCTGGACCCAGAATCTGTGATTGAGGGAATTTTTTGGAGGCTGACTAAGAAATAGATATCCGAATGGTTAGAAGGGAAGGAACAAGAGTGTGCTCATAAAGAGAATATAAACCATCAGATGAGTGATAAGCAATGAATGCAAAGGTATGTGTACACAGAGTTGCATGAAATCTTCTTTGACGAATTTACGATTATTCTGACTAAGTGGTTAGAAAGATTAGTGGAGAATACTTGAAGGTATTGAACCGTAGTGTTGAGGAAATGGAATCCTAAGTTGGTAAGACAACTGAATTCTGTAAGTAATAAAACTTCTCTTGTAGTTTATTTCTGGTTGGACAGTATATTAGGAGGATATATTACAAAAATTGCAGTAAATTGTACCCAATCATACAATGTTACAGAAAGGGACTTCTTCAAAGGTCCACGTGGAAGATTCATGAAATTGTTGGGTATGTGGATAAAGATGTTGTTGTGTGACAAGTGCGTGATGAAAATGAAGTCCAACTGATAAGGGAATTCATGCACATAGGGGAACCAGGGGATCACAAGAGGATAATATGAGGAAAAGAGAGAATGAAGGAAGAAATGAAGAAGGAAGGGAGGGACTGAGAATGTAGAGAACCAAAGAATTTCTATCAGTGGAAGAAGATGAGTTTGGAGTACTGTGCAGTGGAAGGAGGTACAAGAGGTGAAAGACTGGGGCTGATAAAGGAGAGTCACGCAGTGAGCCAGAGTGCAGAGGACCTTGTGCAAGAGTCCAAATCGTGGAGATACCACACAGAAAAGGAGAGGAAGAGAAGTTCTAGTCCAGTCCCATAATAGAAGAGCCGTCAATTCCTACTCATAATGGATCATGTGTCGAATACACAACCCCATGTGTGTCACCACAATCAGAGATAACAGTTGAAGAATTATCAAAAGCACTCATAGTTAGAAAGGGAGGACAAAGTAGTAACAATCAAGGTAGTGGAAGCAGTGCGTAGAATCAAATTCAACCAACATCGTCGAGAGGAGGCACTACACAAAGAAACATGGCAGGGGTAGAAAACACCCTTATACTGCCCAAGTTTCAAGGAGTTGGGTCAGAGGACCCAGAAAAACATTTATTTGTCTACGAGACAATTTGGGCTACAAAGAATGTACAAGATGAGGCCATGAAGATTGCGCAGTTGAAAACAACATTTAAAGGCCGTGTGTTAGTCTGGTACATGAATCTAAAAAGTACCACACCTACGAGACAAACGAAGACTTTTGTGGATATACGACAAAAATTGTTGAAAGCGTTCAAGAAGCCAAAGTCTGAGTCCCAATACATTACAAAGCTAAAGGAAATTAAAGAGGTGCAGACTAAATCATTCTTGGATTATGACCAACGTTTTAAGGATCTCATGGGTAGATTGAAATTTCAGATCCCTATTCAACATCATCAATAATGGTTTATTTTAGGACTTCTACCACACATTCGCAGGTTGTTGATTCAACAGAAGGCTGCGTCACAACCTGAAGCTTTGGAGATTGCAATGAAGTTGGAAGCATACCTTGTATGAGACAGTGGAGGGATGGCGCAAGTCCAAATGTAGTTGGATGCTCTGAAAATTCAGTTGGAAAAAAACACAAAAGGGAATGAGAAACAAGAACAAGTTTTGTGTACCAAGTGTAGGATCAAAGGCCACCACAAGGATGAATGTCCAACATTCACACAATATTTGGCGACTAGAGCACTGAATCCATTACTAGGAGGGGGGTATTGTGAGATATGTAAGAAATGGGAACATCATCCAACTGAGTGTCCATTACTACAAAAGTATCATAGTATGCCAAATAACTTATTTTGCAATTTTTGCAAGTCGGTTGGACATGAAGAGAAGGATTGTCGCGCATTTGATTTGATGAGGGAGAACACTTCATATATGTACAAGATTCAGGAGGAGAATGATGCGATAGAAGGAGGTGGTACACAATATAATAATTAGAGAGGATTTAACCCATGGAATAGAGGAAATTTTGGTAGAGGTCGAGGCAGAGGAAATTTTGGCATAGGAGGAAGAGGACCAATAATATGTTACAATTGTTACCAACTGGGACACTTAGCTAGCAACTGCCCGAATCCGTGTACAACGTGCACATACTGTAGATCACTAGACCATGCGACATAATATTGTCCTCAAATAGTTGCGAAATGACAGGCAAGAGGGAATCAAAACCCAAATCTAAATCAAAATGTATAAAAGATATCAGCTGAAAAACATAATGAATGACCAAGAATAACAGTTGTTACTTGTGGAGGAGCTAGAATAGGGGTTGATGTGACGAATGGAGGGAAGCAGGATGAGAAATGGGTAAGGAAGTCAGCAGGACCTATGCCAACATTTGATCCTCAGCAAGAAAAGGAGACATATCCAAGGGAAAGAAAAAAGGTACTTGGGCAGGATTGGGGAGCATCAACATCATCCGTGTCGCATGTCAATGATTGCGTTGTGCCATAAAATCCAACTGGGAAGGTAAGCACTCTAAGAGAATTACTGAAAAATTGCTTAGAGATAATCAAAGATGAAACTACGCTGAATTCACTATATGAAATGATTGATCATTTCATGCAAGGAAGGTAAACTCCCATCGCGCATAGGGTGGTGAATCAGGTACTCCGCAGAAAGAGGACCAACAAAGAGTTCAAATTCAGTGTGCAAATTGGGGAATACGATGTGGATAATGTTATCTTAGACTTGGGGCTAATGTGAATGTGTTACCTAAGCAAACTCGGGAGATGATTGGAGAAACCAAGCTGGTCTGGTCTCCTATTTAGTTAAGGCTCGCGAATCAACACAAGATAGTATCAATTGGTTGATTGACAAGAGTACCTGTGAACATAGATCGAGTGCGCAATGTGGAATATTTTGAAGTTATTGAGATCGTGGATGATAGCCAACCATATCCTACATTGATGGGACTTGAATGGGCCTTTGATAATTAGGTGATCATTAATATGAAGAGGAGGGAAATGATATTTGAAGTCAGATATTTGAAAGTTATTGCACCATTGGACCCAACAGAGGGAAAGAGGTACATAGAGCCAACAAGAGGAAACAACATTGACAACTTGTATAACATGACTACGCGAATGGATGATTATGTTAACCCCACTGCAGATGGTGCGCTAAGTTCGAGAAGTATCCGTTTGTGTCCATCAGATTTAGAGGAGGGTCTGGAGCATTGGAAATGGAGGATGCATGAAGTATCAATGAGACGATGTGCACACATAATTGGAGCATTACGCTAGATTGGAACATAGTTATGTGATCCACCCAGGTATGATAGATTGACTGATATAATCTTGTTTGTAAAGGTATTTGAGTTGCAATTATGCAAACAACAAAGGTTGTTGGTACTAGATGTTGTCCTAAAAGTGACTGTAGCCAGATGGTAGGATGCACACAAAGAGGGAATGGAAGATTGGTCACAATGTAGAAGGATAATGCAAGTGAGATTTGGTGCCGAGGTAGAAAATATTGCGCATAAATATATAGGGGAGAATGATCCAGCAGGTCACGTTGAGCAGTGCAAAACCTTATGGAGTTCAATACTAGAGACAAAATGAACGCATCAATTTATGCATACACTGGATACAATTCCGAAGAACTGGTATTTGGAATTGAAAATGCACAGAGAGACAACCAACTAGGATGAGTTGGTTCATAGGTTCAAAGTAACATTTACATTGGAACATGAATCTCCATCAATAGATGCAATGCTATAGGCTATTCGAACCAAAATATTTTCAGAAGGATTGTCGATGGAGGTGGTACCAATCTGCAATGCACACATAACTGCTATGATTGTCCACGAGTTACTAGAGTGTTACACTGTTTCTAAGGAAGATCATGATGAAGAAGATCTAAAGGATGTTCAAGTACCTAAAATAGAAGGAGAACACATAGTAGAAGGGTAGAGATTGAGTTCGTTGTGTACACGCAACCAATAAAAACGCGAAAGGTAAACATTGGGATGATATAGAATCCAAAGTTTGCGTAGATAGAGGATTATTGGAGTGATGAGATAGTAGAGAAGATTGCAGACTTGTTGCACGAATATCAAGACCTATTCCAAACTACATTCTCAGAGATGAAGGGGATAGTTGGTGAATTATGCAAGATGAAGATTCTGTTGAAACCAGGTGCTAAGTCAGTGCGACAAAGACCTTACATGTTAAATCCGAAGTACAAGGAGATGGTGAAAGAAGAAATAGACATAATGTTGGACACATGGATCATTGAACCCGTGGTAGAATCAAAGTGGATAAGTCCAATGGTAGTGCAAGACAAGAAGACAAGAGGAATCATGATTTGTGTGGATCTGAGGAAGCTGAATGATGCATGTTTACATGACCCATTTCCAACACCGTTCAGAGATGAGGTATTAGAAAACGAAGGAGGGAAATATATTTATTCTTTCATAGATGGATTCTCAAGATACCATCAGATAAAAATTGCGCAGGAAGATAGGTACAAGACTACTTTCGCGACAAAGTGGGGAAGTTATCAATATATAGTAATTCCCTTTGGACTAAAGAATGCCCCTGCAATTTTTTCAAGAGTCGTGGTTGCAACGCTCAAGGAATTTATTCATAAGTTCCTTGAAGTATACTTAGATGACTTGACTATGTTCAATATACTGAAGGATCACATAGAAGTACTCAGACTAATGTTGGATAGGTGTAGAGAATGTCATATTTTGCTGAATTTGAAGAAGTGTATTTTTTGTGTACCGTTTGGAATTTTGTTGGGCCATGTGGTATGCAAGCAGGGATTACTAGTGTATCTAGCCAAGATTACATTGATTTTGGATTTAGAACCACCTACATCAGTCATACAACTGAGGGAAACTCTAGGTCACATAGGATATTACAAGAATTTTATCAAAGGCTATGCACAGATCACAATACCTATGGAAAAATTGTTGAAGAAGGAAGTGAAGTTATAATGGAATGAGGAATCCCAGAAGGGTTTGGAAACCTTAAAGAAAAAACTCGTGACCGTTCTGATTTTGATCTTTATAGATTGGGACAATGAGTTCCATGTTCATGTATATGCATCATCCATAGCCTTGGGTGCAATACTGTCTCAGCCAGGGGAGGGAGACATAGATCACACAATTGCATTTGCAAGTAGGAAGCTGTCTATAGCAGAGAAGAATTATACTACCACATAATGAGAAGGATTGGCAATGGTATATGCGCTACAAAATTTCATACATTATTTTTTGGGATCTCACTTTAAGATGTATACAGACCATTTTGCACTAAAATACTTAGTGAACAAGCCAGTGTCGGGGGGGGAGAATATGCACATGACTATTGTTGTTTTAGGAATATGATTTTGAGGTTGTGGTGAAATTAGTAAAGTTGAATGCATGACCCGATCATTTATCATGCATACTATCAGGAGAAGATGCAAGGAATTTAGATGACAACTTACCATATGCATAGCTATTTTCAATCGAAATGGTGAATGAGTACTTCGTGGACATCGTGTATTTTCTAAGTACATGAATGGCTCCATCAGACATGACAGTTGCGTAGAAGAAACAATTAGTTGTGAAAGAAACATATTATCAGTTGATTGTAGGGAATTTATACAAGTTGGGTGTAGATGGAATATTGAGACGATGTGTGCTGGAACATGAAATACCGATGATACTCTTAGAAGAGCATGACGAGATTGCAGGAGGACATTATGCAGGAAAAGAGTCTGAACAAAATATTTTGTGGGAAAGGATCTGGTGGCCCACACTTCATAAATATGATACGGAATACTGTCAGTCATTTGATGTATGTCAAAGAGTGGGAAAGCCATTGAGGAGGGATGAAATGTCTTTAAATCCACAGGTTACATTGCAAGAATTTGGTAAATGGGCCATAGAGTTTGTGGGTCCAATCAACTCGCAAGCAAGAATATCAGGGGCAAGGTACATAATCACTGCAACAAAGTATTTGACAAGATGGGAAGAAGAAACACCAATCATAGACTGCACCACAGAGAGTGCTGTATGATTCCTATTTGAGAAGGTGGTCACACGATTTGGATGTCTGCGCATATTACTCAGTGATCAAGGGAGACACTTTCTAGATAAAACAATTGCAACATTGACTGAGGAGTTTCAAATTAATCATAAGAAGAGTACCTCGTATCATCCTCAGGCCAATGGGACAATTGAAGCTTTCATAAAATCCTAGAGAATGCTTTGAAAAAGATATACAACGTAGGGAGAGATGATTGGGACTTAAGAGTTCCTGCTGTGTTATGGAATCAAGATTTGTAGCGATCATTGATCTTTCAGACTCGGGCGCAGTAGAGGAGAGATTATCATAGTTGGTACAACTTGAGGAAGATCGGTTTGTCACAGGTTTCCACCAGCAGGTTCATAAGGCAAGAGAGAAGGCATGGCATGATAAACACATTAAACAAAAGAAGTTCCAAGTGGGAGACTTAGTATTACTCTATGACAGTAAGTTTATGCAACATCCAAGGAAGTTTCAAAGGCATTGGTTAGGACCCTATGTGATTCAACATGTGACAGAGGCAGGTGTTGTGTAGTTGGAAACCATGGATGGAGAAGTCCTTGGAGGAATGGTGAATGTAAGTCGACTGAATCTCTATAGAGACGACCGATCATCTATGTAGTAACATGAACTGTGCTAGAACAATTGTATCATAGGAATTGTATTATAGTGGGGAGGAAAAACACAGAAAAAACAAATAAAAAGAAGAAAAAGGAAGAAAAACAAGTAAAAAGTAGAAAACGAAAACGAAAAAGATTATAGAGTACAAAGGTATAAGAAATTACGAAGAAGGAAGGAAGGCTTGTCACACTATCAGAGTGAAACAACAACAATTAAGAAAACAATCCCTAGAAGCAAAAGATCGTGAAGAAAACAAACGAGGAAGCAATAACAATTGCACAATATAGTACTGACAAGACCGGTAAACACATTAAAGCACATAAAAAATGACTACAAAGTGGTAATGATAGGTCATAGAGATGCCTTATAATCATAAATGGTAAAATCCGTTAGAAATCATGACATATTGGCAATACGAGGAAAAAATACAACGACGGATTTGGTAATAAATTTGCATTTATTCAACCATTAATCAACCTTGTTGGCAAATTGGATAAGTTAGTTAAGGAACGAAGGGACATGAACAATTGGAAAGGAGGAACAAAAGTAGTTGAGGGTTACCAAGCGTGAATTATTGTTACTATGAGTTTCATGCAAGTGAGGGTGAACCGAGAACATGAGTAGAGCCATGAAGGAGAAAAAGAGCTGAAGCAGTTGTCAAAGATTACAAATTTTTACAGAAATCGCACTGACGAAAGCACCAATTCCCATACCAAATAAGGCTCACACAAAAGCATCATTAGTAGAACCAGAGGGTATTGGAGGTTGAGGAGACTCTGGGAGAAACGTCATCCTTGGAGCCAAGGTTCCCTTGTGATTACATTCCACCAAGACCAGATGATTATCCACCAGTGATAATGCCGAAGAATGTTAACCACACATTGGTAACGCTCGACATACCAGCAGGGGTCATCATCGACGAAGATATGTTGGGGAAGGTGACACAACTAAGATATGCAGACCATGACATTATAGACACAGAATAGTTCCACAAACTAGTGCCCCATGGTTATTTAGAGTTGAAAATAGACCCAAAAACAAACCATAACATACATGTGACTTAGGTATGGGTAGAGGATTGGAGAGAGCATGCATTCTCAACCTATTCGACATCCCACACTTCAGACGGAGCAACGAAGTAAATGCATGCGTTAAGTTGATCCTATCTTGCGTGCATGGAGGCTATCTATGGCTGGATAGGCCAATTTTGGTAGATACAGACTTAAACTCAAGGATCACAGTATTGCCGACATAGGGGAAGATCCCACCCTGATGTTTACTGACAAAAAGATAGACAAGGCCTTGTCAGAGGCCATGAAACACAAGTTTCGCATAGTTAGAGGGGTGCACGGCCTGGATGTGCCAACCATATGTGACCCAACTATTAGATTTGCGACACAGAAATTAGCATGTAAGCTGCTACGGAAATGTAGGAAGGACTAAGTGCCAACAAGAGTGATAGCTGCAACAGAGAAGTGTGTGGGACTTCAATGAGTTGGGTGCACTTCCTGTTAAACCCGTTTCTTATTGAATGCGTCGACGGGCATGATAGAGGTATGGAATTCCATTATCCATGGATTCTAATTTTTCTTGCATTCACAACATGGGAAGAGTTGGAGGACATATAGTTTTTGGGCCTCAAAGGGAATTCGTGCTTAGCAGAAAAATACCAGAACTTCTAGTATACAACAAATAAATGACGCCAAACAGATAATAACGTAGAATTTTTTCTCTATACTGAAAGGATTCGACATTGCATGAAGGACACACCATGCACAACACCAGAACTGGTGGAAGAATACACACCAATCGTGCAGTTTTGGGTAGATCGACATCATATATATATCAAGAAAAAGAAGGACCTGAGAGAGGGGTGGGTCTAGACGAAGTACAAGGTTATTGATGAATATATTCAAATAATCATGCATGATTGGGACCCAGATTGAAATATCCCTACAAATGACACTAAGACAACACAACTTGGTAGCAAAGAGGCAAAGCCGCACAATGCTACAAGGAATGGACAAGAACACGGTTAAGGAAATGGCGCAGGGGATGTACCGAAGACCACACCATCAACATAACAAACACAACAGACAGGTCCCGAGATAAGAAAGAAAAGAAAGGATAAGGGGAAGGGTCCAACATGAGGTGCACACAAAGAGACGAAAGTGCATAAGGAACTGTCCATTTATACACTGACCGATGACGAATTGGACCAAGTTGGTTACCAAGTAAAGAATGCAATTAAGGAGGTAATTCAATAGATGACATAGTGGCAGGAAGAAATTGATAAGAAGATGCAAGAGAAACTGAATGAATTGCAACAATAGTTGGAGATAGTAATCCTCACAGCAGAAAGATGATGCACAAAAGGACAACCAACATGCACGATGGGGGAAGTAGAAGCTACCACTTCTCACTTCTCACAAATAGCTGAAGGGTGCAAAGTGATCAAAATATCAACAGATGCAATCGAGTTCCCCACACCTGAGATGGAGGAACAAGTACAAAGACTAAGTCACTTAAACTTGGTCGTCTCACAGATGCCCACAATCGTGTTACAAGGATTACAAATAGGTATCGCGAAGGAATTATGACTTTGTGCAGACTTCACTGCTAGCGAGTGGATACAATTTGCAGTGGAAAAGACATAATTACAGAAGGAATACACAACAACTCTCCATGAAAAGAGCGTAGTAGAGAAAAAAACTGAAAACATACTGAAGGAAAAGAGTGAGGACGAAGAAAAGGTCGAGAAAACAATGAAGGAAAAGGACGAAGCCAAGCAAATGACACAACACATACAAAGGGACATTTAGAAATTCTATAAAGATATTCCAGAAGCACCACTGAAAGTAGAAGCGACAATGGAGGAACAAGTGTCAAAGATTGGTGAAGTCATAAAAGGGTTCTGCAACAAGATTGAAGACTTGGAATCACGTACAGTACATGGACACCACTAGAATAAAGGGAACAAATGGAAAGGACAATGCATACATCAATTGCAAAAATTAAAAGCCCAGAACAAGAATGCACAAGGATGTGCAACAAGAGCACTCATACTTGGACCCAACTCACAATGAATCTAGAGCAAGGAAATGTAAGATAAAATAAGGAGCACATAGGAGAAGGCATGCGAAGCAAATGAGAGCATTAATACTTTACCACCTACGGAATGGATGACAACAATTATGGCTAACAAACAACTATATGTTGAAGTATAACATATGAAAGCAGGACAAAAGAGTATTGCACATAAATTGGAACCCCTACAAGATGAAGCACATCGAGTGATAGGCGAGTTGGATGCTACACAAGGAACTATGAAGCAAGCCATGCAAGAGACTGAGGAGAAGCTCACAATGTTGACAACACAAATCGTGGAGGAAATTTTGAGTAAAGAAGCAAAAGTGATGAAAGAGGTACAAACAACCGTAGAGACCCTCCAAAAGTTGATGGAGGCATGGAAAAGTACAACACAACAGGACTAAGTGGCTCAAGATGAGCCACATGTGAGTGTTGGGGGCTTGTTGGACATGCATTGTGAAAATAATATTTATAAAGATCCTAAGTATGGAATATGTGTGCAGTGGAATAAGAAGAAGAAGGAAGACAAGGTAGGCTCGAAACTGCACAGTTGAGGCACATTTAGGAATACAATGCGAACAAGAACATACTTAGCGAAAGAATAAAATAGAAGGCTAAAGCAGAGAATAAAGTAAAAGAAGAAAGTGGACGAAAAGGAAGGAAAACAACTCAACATGCGAAAAACAAAAAAGACACGCAAAAGCAAGATGAACAACAATCAGAGTGCAAAAGAAGCATGGAGACAAAAATGCAGGAAAAACAATCCTGAACAGTGAGTCATCTTGAGTTGTCATGAGTTGTAATAGGGTTTTGGGGTGAACAAAGTAGGGTTTTAAGCCCTAGAATTCATGTATAAATATGTAATGGGTTGGGAGAATAATGGTTCTTCTAGAGCAGTATTGTGGAGTGTGTTCTAATCTATCGAGAGCTCCTGTTTTGTGAGAAGATTGACAGAATAGGCTCAGAAGGAAGAGTCGATGTCTAAATGCTAAGGAGATGTTGCAGAGAGAGAGAGAGAGAGAGAGAGAGAGAAAGAGAGAGAGAGAGAGAGGCTTGCATTGCAGAGCGGCTAGGCTAGAAGAAGGAAATGATAGCATGATGTATCTTTGTAAGTGCAGTGCGTAAGCCTGAGACAAGTACATAAATAATAGTAAAGAAGCCAACCATTGTGGACGTAGCCCAAAGTTGGGTGAACCACATTAACTACTGTGTGTATTTGTCTTTTATGTGATGGATAATGAATATTCTCTGTATGCATGTTATATTAGATATGTTCCTTACATGATAGCTGTGCAATGGGTATGAATATCACAATACTTAGTTTATGTTGCAATATGGAGTAATATGGTAATACATAATTGAATTCATTAAGTTACCTAAGAAGAGAAATTACAGAATAACGTGCACATAATAGATAAGTAAGAATGAAAATGATGATCACCTCCCATCCCCTCACTACTGCAGAAACTTGGCTCTTGTAGCCCCAATAGATGCCTTGGGTGATAATCAACATTTGCATCGTTATCATCATCCTCATAATCAACAATATGATGTACCTATTCCTTACCAATATCCTCAAGCTTTGTCTTCCGATCTCATTAAAAAAACCTCCATTCACAAAGTGAACATGTTTGCAATAATCAGGAATAAAAAAGGTTATCATGAACCTTGTTATATCCTAAGCCATATCGATTCTACTTTAATTGTAGTTCTTCTCATGGATAAACAATCCTAATTGTTTTCTTACATTTATTCACATTTTTTTTTGTTATAGAGATTTCATCCAACTCATCTTCATGTTTATGAATGTTATCATCTGTCAGCTGAGTGTCTTCATTGAAGTCATTTTCATCCTTGATATCATTTTTTTTGTCAATATGTAATCAAAATAATAGATTATGCTGAAGAAGTATGAAATCAAAATGTTGGTGTCAAAGGAGACTTAATTCATCAATACCAGTTTGTTTTGAAATTTAAAGATATCAACCTTCCTATGAATGACTTATAAGCATGTGAGCAATATAATGAGAGTGTTTTCGTTCATTGAAATTGTAGATTCCAAAGTTGAGTTGACTATTGTATGTATTAGAATAAACACTTATTCAATCCTAGCCATTATGAAGAGTTGTAAGAATTCAAAAAAGTGTGAAGACCTCTTTTATAACACCTTAAAAAATTGTATTGCAATAAGCCAATAAAAGAGACGGTGAAATCATCAGTGCCGATTCTTTGCAGGTTTGCGTTGCCATAAATTAGATCATCCATTTACCATTCTCTATTTCGTATTTTTTAATTCTAGAATTCCTTAAAGGAGCGACGATGAGATTTCTGGACAATGAACTACAATTTGATGTCTTTGATGTCTGTTCTGAGCACGCAAGATGATCTCCTGAACACAATTCCTAAAATCGTGGCCACAAATTCATGACTGCGATCTGAGAATGCACCTTCTTTTCCAACAACTTATTGCATCAAAATTCTTTGTCATAGGGTAGTCGTTAAAAGTAAATTTATTGCATGATCTAAAACTATGTTCAAGATTAGTTGATTTTGTAATCATAAATAAAGTAAATAACTGTTAATTAGTTATTAGTTGATTTGATTTATATCATCTATACAAATAAACATGTTTAATAATATATACAGACATACAAATCTTAATATTTAAAAAATAAGATTTTTTTATTACTCTTAAGTTAATAGTATTATATATTATAAATATAGATTTAATGAAAAAAAAAACTTATTTACTAAGAAATGGAGAGAAAAATTATTAATTAGATAATGAATAATATTATTCATTCAATCATTTACCTCGAAAAACAATATAGTTAATCAATGATCAAATTTGAAGGGTCGGTCCTAATTTAAGTGGGAAGGGTATATACTCATGCAACCCTTCCTAATTTGTAAAAGACCCTTCAGAAGCACTCTACTTCTGTACTTTTTTTATTTTGTTAGGATGTCAAAATCCATGCAATAAATTTACAAGGAGCCTCTATAAATCAATTTACTTGGTCGCCTCATGCCCTTTGGCAAGAATTCCGTAAAAAAAAATCAGAAGCACTCTACTTCTGTAATTTTTTTATTTTGTTAGGATGTCAAAATCCATGTAATAACTTTACAAGGACTCTCTATATAAATCAATTTGATGGCCCTTCACTTGGTCTCCTCATGCCCTTGGACCTTTATTTTAAGGGCCATGTTATTAGGGTTGGTGCTCAGGTGAGCAATATATCTGTAATGGTCGAAGTTGTTATCTTGTGAGGTTTTCGACTACCCAATCGAAAATGAAGTAATGGGTTCAAGTGATATACTGTGTTTTAGTTGATTTAATAGCTCTGCAGTTTTGACCCGGGACTATTTTTCTTCGCAAAATCCTGCCTTGCAATAGTTATTGAAGCTGTGTTGTTCTCGACGTTTTTGAGCAATCAAGGTGAATGCAACAATGGGTATGAACTATATTGCGATGATTTTTAGTTAAGGACTGTGTAATTGCTATTAGGTTTGATGTACATTCATGTGCGAGCGTTTCCACTGTGGCTGTTGTTGAAGCTAGGGTTTTATTGGGTTATGGAGTACCCTATGTGAAATGTAGTAATGGGTTATGTTGATTTTCCAACATTGGGAATGTTAGGCTCCGAGTGTAAGCATGGGCAGTGTCAGGGAAACACGTGTAATGCATTCATAGTGGGTTTCATGAAGGAAATCGTTGAACAAACAAAAAAACAAAAATAAGAGATTCAACATCAAATGGTTTTATATCATCAAATGGTTGTATATCAAATGAACAACCAAGGAAGGCACCTTACCAGGATGAGGAAAGCGAGAGTTTTGTCGACGCCAGTATTGGCAGCACCAAGAATGTCTTGGCCATAAAGTACGTGAGGCAGAGCAGGCCAATGTATGGTGTCCATACGAGTGAAATTACCATCTCTGAAACCCCTCTTCGTTGTCTCTGAGAGCGACAACTGATCAAATTGTTTCGCACTGACATAAGGAGCCAAGGAACTGTTGATATTGACGGTGGGAAGCTCTGAAGCGAGAGGGTTTGTGTCGTATTCGAGATTTCCCACTTCGATTCGGGCTTCCAGAGATTTGATCTCTTACACTTCACTCCCACCTCATTCATTTGCTCTCTTAGTGACTTCCATGGAAGGTTTTGTTCCCCTCGTCCTCCATACTATATTTTCTTTTCCACATGCAGACTGTCTTAATATCTATTAATTTTGATGGAAAATGTTCATTTGGTCAGTGAGTTCATGGAAAGGGAGTGATCATCGTCTTTAGGATGGGTAGAGTTGGGAAGAATCACGGCTACATATTTATAGAGTTGGTTTTCTACAGAAAATGTGTGAAATAGTGAGTCGAAACACTAATTCATCGTTGAAGGTTCACACACAGGTATTTCATTTTCCGCTCTATCCAGAAGCAGGTCAGATACCGGTGGAAAAATTAAACTTGGTATTGAATTTCGTATTCATGATACTAGCCTACTTGTGCAATGTTCTAGGCGATGTACAAATTATTAATAAACTTATCTAATCAATGTGACATTCATATTCATCAAGCAGTGTTCTAGGCAACGTAACACCATTCATATCTGCTAATTTCTTCTTAACATTGATGACCAACCAACCCACTAGGTATTAAATCTTTAAAACTGATGATCAATGATGGACCACGCTCCATTGACGATTCACACGAACTAAAAATTATGATGACGGGGATTTTAAAATTTTACACTTCATAGGAAATTTTGAATTTTGATTTACATTTCCCAATAAATTAGCAAAAACAAAATTTAGATTTTTTTTTTACGAGCAAATATTTCATCATACTTCTGGGACGTGCTGGAAGGCTCCTAACGTGCTGTGACAGACTCAATTTTAAACCCTGTAGCTAACCCTTATGCGCTCTCTCTCTATAGAAATACACTTTAGTATCACTATATGTTCACATTTTTTAACTATTACTTACACAACCTATATTATGACTTTTATATTTCTTTTTACTTGTAATATAATTACAAGTGTTTTCCATTTTATAAAAATAAAATAAAAATAAAACTCATAATGTATGTTGTGTAAGTAATAGTTAAAAAATGTGTGAACATATGTATTATTTTTTATTTATATTATATATATTGGTAGTGTGTAAGGATTGTTTTCAATATTTTATAACATATTATAATAGATGTTATAAAAACATTTTAATTAGGGAGATACATTATTAAAAATGTTTAAAAAATAGTAAATTAAAAAAGACTAGAAAATTGAAATAAACACGTCAACATCCAAATATGTATGACTTTAAATGTTGTATTTGTTTGAAAAAAAATAAATAACAAAATATATTTTTTTCCATGCAAAAGGATTTATAAGCCATATTTGAAGAGGTGAACTCAAAACCCTAACGCCTACTGCAAGGGAAAGCGCCTACTTTTCGGGCAAGGTCGAGCTCTGGGAAGGTTACAGTCTTGAACCCTTCGATAAGAGGGATATTACAGTAAAGAAAAA
>JZKD02S1638234.1:0-21023 GCA_000966675.3 Picea glauca
GTAAAAGAAGGTTGCCCCCTCGAAGAGGCTTATTATCTTAAATTATCTCTTTTTCAAGGCGTTGAGTACTTTTCCTGAGGTTTTTCTATGCTATATTGATGTTTGGTTCTTAACAATATTGAATAAATTTCAAAGTTGCCCCCATTCACTGCTCACTATGTGGGGTTAGTGCATCACATTTGTGGTGGGTGAATTGGAATTTCCATGACATTTCAAGAGAGTTCCAACCAATATTCTACCGATGGAAACAAAAAAATATGACAATGAGATGTCCATTATGAATGTTTATGAAAACATGGATGATCTCAAAGATTATGTGGGTACATCATACATACTTGAGTCTTGAAACCCTCCCATACTGTCAACACATGTGTCTATTCTAACCATGTAAAATTTTGATGCATACATGAACATATTGAAGAAATTTCAATGTTGGCCGCCCCATTCACTTCTCACTATGTGGGGTTGGTGTATGACATTTGTGGTGGGTGACTTGGAAGTTCCATGAAATTTTGAGAGAGTTCCAACAAAGAATCTACATATGGAAATGACGAATAATGACAATGAGACATCCATTATGAATGTTTATGCAAACATGGATTATCTCAAAGATTATGTGGGGACATTAGACATCCTTGAATCTTGAAACCCTCCCATACCATCAAAGAATGTGTCTATTCTATCCATGTCGAATTTTGACGCATACATGCACAGTTTGAATAAATTTCAGCGTTGGCCCCATTCACTACTCACTGTGCAAGGTCGATGCAAGATGACATTGGTGATGGGTGTATTGGAAGTGTCGTGACATTTCAAGAGAGTTCCGACAAAGATTCTATAGATATAAATAATGAATGATGATAATGAGACATCCATTATATTAAACATTGATGCAAACATGGACGATCTCAAATGTTATGCGGGGACATCAAACATCCTTAAGTCTTCAAAACCTTCCATACCATCAAGGAAACTATCTAGTATAACCATGTCAAATTTCAATGCATACAGGAATAGATTGAGAAAATTTCAAGGTTGGCCCCATTCACTGCTCACTGTGTGGGTTCGGTGGAAGAAATTTGTGATGGGTGTATTGGAAGTTCCATGACATTTCAAGAGAGTTCCAACAAATACTCTATAGATTTCAATGACAAATGATGACAATGAGATGTTCATTATGAATGTTGAAGAAAACATGGGCGATCTCAAATATTATGTGGGGACATAAAACATCCTTTAGGCTTGAAACCCTCCCATACCATCAACGCGTGTGTCTAGTCTAACCATGTAAAATTTTGGTGCATACAGGCACAAACAGAAGAAATTTCAACATTGTCCCCATTCACTACTCATTGTGATGGGTCGGTGGAAGACAATATTTGTGATGAGTGTATTAGAAGTTCCATGGAATTTCAAGAGATCAGTTCCGACAAATATTCTACATGTGGAAATGAGGGATGATGACAATGACACATGGATGATCTCAATGATTATGTGTAGGGTCGATGGATTTCATTAATCCCTTGACCATATATAATCCTTAATCAATTAACCATTAAACTAAATAACCCGTAAGCCCCAAATCCATTAGCCACTGACCCTTAATCCCTTAAAGTGTAACCTTCGATCATTTATCCCTTAATCCACTAAACGGTAATCCCTAATACCTTAACCCTTAATCCATAGATCTCAAATCCCTAAATAACCTAATCCCCAAAGCCCCTATCCACTTAAACCCAAAAAACTCAACAAAATTACTATTTAGGCACATTGGGAGTTAGATTGGAAGACAAAATAGAAGCTAAGAGGAAATCTAATCTAGAAGCTAAACTGGAAATTAAAGTGGGAGCTAAACTAGAAGCTAAAATAGATGCTAAATTGGAAGTTAAACTAGGAGCTAAACTAGGAGCTAAATGGGGAGCTAAATTAGGCACTAAATGGGGTGCTAAAAAGGGCATTAAATATGGTGCCAATGACACCTATTTTAGCATCCACTTGTGTTTGTAAGTGCAAATAAATCCATAAATAGTGCCCTCCCAATAAATAGTGCCGACTTTAGCAAAAAAATGGATAAAAATACATTAAAATAGCCAGTGGAAGAAAAAAAGGGAGGTAAAAAGGGAGTGAATCATAGGGATTTGTTGTAGTGTATCATCTGCACAATCTAATTCATATTTTGGTTTGGGTTTCCTCTAGACTTACACTTCGCAATAGTTGGGGGAAGTTTTTTTTCGAGTGATCCATTGCTCTGCAATATGTGCACGTTGTACACAGATTCTGGAAATAACAGGCTAAGTTTCCAGGTTGATTATAGTTATAACAGATAATCGGTCCTTGTATACCTCTACCAAAAGTCTCTCTACCTTTGTCTCTAGGAAATTTTCCTCTGTTCCCCTGATTGAAGCCTCTCTTTTTTTTATAGTATAGGCCACCCTCTTCTACACCTATATTCTCTTCTTGGATCCTATACATATACAATGTGTGTTCCCTTAGTAGGTTCAATGCTCTACAATCCTTCTCTTCATTCCCTATCAACCTGCAAACATTGCAAAACAAGTTCTTTGGTGTACTCTGATATTTATATAGTAATGGACAATTGGTGTGGTGATGACCCCATTTATTACAGATCTTGCATTATCCTCCCCCTGGTATTGGATTTGGTGCTCCCACTGCAAAACACTTTGTGAGTGTTGGGAATTCATACTTGTGATGGCCCTCTGTCCTGTACCTGATACAATTGACCTATTCTCATTTCTCCCTTCCTTTGGTAAACTCATCCAACTGAATTGTTAATGCATCCAACTATGTGTAAAAGTGTTCCATTCCTCTAGTGTCTCCTGTTAGTGATGCCTCCAATTTCATTGCAATTTCCAGAGCCTCGGGCTGTGATGAAACCTTCTATTGGATTAGTGGCCTACAAATGTGTGGTAGACGTATTCTAATAAACCACTCTTGATGTTGCTGATTTGGAATTTGTAAATTCAATCTCCCCGTCACATCCTTAAAACGTTGATCAAAATCCCACATTGACTCTGTTGGTACCTTATTGATCTCCTTTGGTAGTGCTTTCTTTATCTCTGCCAAATTCCTAGCCTATCCTATAGGCATAATACTATGTAACTTCATATACCATACTAGTGCACGACCTCTAAATGTTGTTGTTAACTGTGCAATATTCACAACCTCATCCTGTATGTTCTTAGCAGCCCAAATTGTTTTGTAGACAAACAAGTGTTGTTACAGATCCTCTGACCCCATTCCCTTGAATTCAAGAAGTCTAAGCGTATTATATACTCCTACCATGTTGGGTTGTGTATTCCTTCCTCTTGGTGATATTGGTGGACTATGATTTTGATTTTGACTATGTGCGCTACTCCCACTATTCTAACTACTACTACTCTTTCTTCCTTGACTAGCTATGATAGCTTTTTAAAAGTCTTCAAATGTTACCTCTGATTGTGGTGGCATGCTTGGGGTCATGAATTCAGCATAAGATCTTTCCTAGGTAGGAATTAACAATTATTCTATTACTGTATTGGACTGGTAGTCCTCTTCTCCTCCTCCTAAATATGGTATTTCCACGATTCATAATTGTGTGCAAAGTTCTCATTCCTCTGGCTCACTACGCAAATCTTTTCTCCTGGCCCCAGTCTTTTTCATTTTGTACCTCCTTCCCCAATGCCACTCTCTAAACCTGTACTCTTCCTTTGGTGTACTTCCTTCTTTCATCCTTAATCCCTTCCTTCCTTTTTCATTTCTTCCTTCCTTCTCTTAGACGATCCTCCTGTCATCCTCTGTCTCCCCCTATGTGCGAAAATCCATTTTAGTTTTCGGACTTAGTTATCATCACGTTATTTTCACATAACAACATTTTTATCCATGTATTCAATGATTTCAAGAACCTTCCGCGCGAACCTTTGAATGATTTTATTTATGTAACATTGTATTATTGAATGAAATATACTACAAATTCTGTAACATAACCCCCTAATACGTTATCCAACAAAAAATCAATTTCTCCAGTGGTTGGGTTACTTACCGAATTTAGTTGTCTAATAAATTCAAGGGTCCAATTCCCTGGTGTGGAAACACTAAACCTTCCTGTTTTCTCTACTATCCTTTCTGGCCACTCAGTTGGAATTTTTGGAAATTTTCCGAAGAAAATTTCATGTATATCAGTGAACACATAACTTTGCATCCATTTCGTGTCACTCATCCATGGGTTCATGTTCTCTTCTTGTGAAAATTACTATTCTTTTTGTTCTAACCAGTCTGTGATATCCTTCTTAGTCGGCCTCCAAAACATTCCCTTAATCACAATTTCCCGATCCGGACAACAAAACCATTTGTTGGGTTTATTTGTTTTGTGCATGGGTTGTAAGACCTAAGTTTCGGGTTACCTATGACAAACATACCCACCAGAAATTCACCCTTTCAGCATCACCTGATTACGTAGATGACGTATCACTGAAGGTATCTATTGGGATTGAAGGAACTAGGTTTTTGTAGTGGTAAGGGAAAGGGAGACATACAATTGATTCATTCTTCCTTGTTAGTATTACATTCTAGGATTTAGATTCCTTTTCTTACCATATTCCCAATTATTAAAGAGATTATTCATAGTCACAGTTATGACTATTTGGCTATAATTAATCCATAAACTAAGTCTATTATATGAAACATAACCACATAATTCATAATCATGCATAGAAAGTAGATAACACAAGACATAATATCCTCTCTAAACTCTCTCTTTATTCATCTTCTTTTTTACCAACTGAATATTACATTCATGACTCTTGCATAATATTTCAACTTCACCACTCAATATCTTTCTCTCCAACCCCCTATCTGTCTCCTAATATCCCAATCTGTTACATATTTATACCCAAAATCTAGGGATTGAATCCCTATTGTTGTGAGGGAAATCCCCTTACGGACTAGCAAATAGGGTTATCTTATGCATGCATATATGACCAAACGAAATCTACTTTCTACCTTCATCCTAAGACTTAAACCCCATTCCTTTTCAGCAAATACATGGTTAGACCAACATACCTTGTTCGATGTCAATCCCCCTTCATGCTTGATCGCTTGTTTGCAGTTATCCTCTCAAGATTGACCTGCGTACAAAACAAGAAACAAAATACACATGCATTTTACCTACAGACTAATGGGTTAGAGATTCAAACATATATTTACTGAACTATGAAGAATTCATATAGTGGGATGGGAAAAGCATTTCTTTATTATTAACTTTAATGAATCAACTTACAATGTCGAGACCGGCCACTGCTCCGCGAATCCTGATCTTGGGCTCCTCTTCAAATGTCCTCTAACTTCTTTGCTTTGTATCTCTTCTTGCACAAGGATGGCTAAAGTGTTGGGACAATGGGAATATGCAATTGGGAAGATTTTCTTTACTCTATTTCTCCCTCTCCAAATTGGACCCCTAGCCCTTCTTTTACAGGCTAGAAGAAGTTAGGTATTTGGACAAACCCTCGACCATACATGGACGAGAGTTTCAGTTAACTCAGCCAAAGCTGTGTTCCATCAAAAATTTCCTTTTTTGATGCTTTTGTTTGTCCATGCGAGCTGTTTTATGTAAGATAGCCTGTACACACTTGCAATAATGGATTAGGGCACATGGGCCCTTATAAAATAGGTTTTTAAAAGAGTTGTTCAATAGTGGTTTGGCAAAGAAGGGATCTGAGATGGCCTGATGCTAGGTAAGCATGTATGGTTCAAATTAGGGTTATAACACCTATTCTATCTATCCCAAAAATAACCTATTACAATGCATGGCCTGGCCAGATTTATTTAACTGGTTGTTTTACTTCTTATGATTTTCACTCTTTAGGAAACTTTTCTATTGTTCTTCTATTTATGGAAAGTTGTGTTGTCATCCTTCTTTCTTTGTTCTCTCACTCTCTTTATTTATTCTTTGGTTGGTGCATTGTCCTCCTCCTGCGTGCATATTTTCTTCTTTTTCTATGTTGTCTTCCTTCTGCATTCTTAATTTCTTCTACACACTTTGTTCCTTCTACTCAATTTCTCCTAAATTGCATCCAAAACTACCTATCCAACATTTTGTGTGTAAGCTGCAAAACACATCAAATGTTTTTCCAATAAATTTTTGAAAAATTTAGTTTGGCCATCAGTTTGAGGATGATAGGTGAAGCTGAGATGCAATTGGGTTCCTTGGAGCTTGAACAATTCTTTCCAAAAATTACTGGTGAAAGTGGGATCTTTTTTAGAAACAATAGAATGAGGCATGCCATGAAGCTTGAAGATATTTTCCATGAAAATTTGAGCCACTATGGATGCAGTGAATGGGTGTTGAAGAGCACATAAATGAGAATACTTGGAAAGATAATCAAATACCACAATGATCATTGACTTATTGCCCAATTTAGGTAAGACAACAATGAAATCCATAGAAATATCATGCCAAATAGGCGGTGGAATCAAGAGTTGGACCCTTGACTGTTTATCCCTTGTTGTGTTTAAATACATAACATTTATCCACAAAAGTGTACACGTCTTGTTTCATACCATCCAAAAAAAATGTTTGACCCTTTCATAGGTTTTTGTAAACCCTGAATTCCCAACTGTGGGGGAAGCATGAAGCTTCGAGAGAACCATATATTTAAGTTGTGAATATTTTCTTAAATAGAGACAACCTTTTTAGAGAATCTCATCATTGTGCCAAGAGTACTCTGGAGAAACTGGATAATTGTCTTGCAGTTTTTGGATCAACCAAGAAATATTTTGGGTTCTTGTAGCCATTTCGAGAAAACATCTTGGAGCCAATATAGTACAAGGAAGGAGAGATAAAAGTGAGACCCTTTGTCTTCATAGTTCCTACAAAGAGCATCAACAACCACATTTTATTTTCCCTTCCTATAAATGATCTCTTAATTATATACAAATAGTTTGGTCACCCATTTTTGTTGCTCTGGGGATGAAATTCATTGTCCAAGAAAATGTTTGAGGATATGATGATATATTTTAATTTGGAAGTGTTTTCCCGATAGATAAGGATGCCAGAGATCCATGACACATATAATATCCAACATTTCCTTTTCATATATGGATTATACAAAATTTCACTCTAAAAGTTGTTTTCTAGTGAAAGTCAATGTTCATTCTTCTTGCATGAGGACTGCTCCAAATCCTTTTGTGGAAGCATCACATTCCTAGATAAAAGTCTTATTGAAGTTGGGAAAGGCTAGGACATGATTTGTGCACATAGCCTCTTTCAAGGTGTAGAAGGATTGTTCAGCTACTAGAGTCCAATTGAAAGCATTCTTTTTAAGGAGAGCAATTAGAGATGTTGCATTTTTCCCATAATTCTAAACAAATTTGTGATAATATCCTGTTAAACCCAAAAAACCATGCAAGCTCTTGAGAATTTTTAGGCGAGGATAGTCCTTCATAGCTTCAAACTTCTTAGGATCCACCCTTACACCATCCTTGTCGATAATATGACCCAAGTAACCCACTTCTGAGGCACCAAAGGCACATTTATATTGTTTGAGGAAAATATAGTTCTAAGAAAGTATATGGAGAACTTTATCCACATGGGAAATATGGGTTATCCATTTTTTACTATAGATGAGAATATCATTAAATAAAACTAAGACAAAATGACAGATAAAAGGATGAAAGACATTATTCACGAGACTTGGAAATGGAGGGGGAATTACACATGCCAAAGGTCATTCCCAAGAACTAATAGTGACCCTCATGTGTTCAAAATACAGTCTTCGGAATGTCTACCTCTTTCATATGTATCTGGTGGTATCCAGAACGAAGATCAAGTTTAGTAAAGTATTAAGCACCACTCAATTCATCCAGTATATCATCAATGATTGGAATGGGAAACTTGTCTTTGAAGGTGACTTTGTTGAGGGAATGAAAGTTTGGACACATGTGCCACATGCAATCTTTCTTGAGGACCATGACCACATGAGAATAATATGGGCTAGTGCTAGGGTGGATGACACATGCATCGAGCAATTCTTGAACCATTTTCTCAATTTCACTCTTCTGGGAAAAGGGATGATGATAAGGGAGAACATTGGTAGGAACACTAGTTAGAACTAGAGGAATGGAATGATAATGAACACTGTGGGAAGGGGGAAGTACATGGGGAGTGGAAAAAATAGTTTGGTGTTTGGAGAGGATAGATTGGAGACCAGGATGCATAGAGTGTGTCTCAACTTCTTGAATGCCATGGAGTTGGGAAATAATTCCCGAATGACCTATTTTGAGGAGATTTTCCATTCAATGGGAACTGATGATCTCAGGGGATCCCACTTTGATGTCTTAGAAGTTATATTATTGACATTCCTATTGTAATTGCATGGTTAATTTCTTAAAATCCATGAAGATGGGACTGAGTGTGTGTAACCATTCCACACCTAGAACAATGTCACAACCACCCATGTCGATAGAAAAAATATGATATTTCAATTTTTACTAACCAATTTGGAGATGCACATTTTCAAAACACCCTCACATTTCATGGACCTGCCATTGGAAATCATGAATTGAAAATTGTTGACAACACAAATATAAAAAATTCTTTCTTGAGCAATGTAAAGAAGACTAAAATTATGGGTTCTTCCACTATAATTAGGATGAAGACATTATGATTTTTAATGTATCCCACTAGCTTGAGGGTTTGGGGAGTAGAGAAGCCAGCGAGGGAATTCAATGAAATCACTAGTTCAACTTTTGGTGGATCAAATGGAGGAGATAGATCATTTGGCACAGTTAGTATTGTCATAGGGGGAGCCTCTACCTCTTCATTAAAAATATCCTTAGATATGGTGTTATAACCCTAATTTGCACCAGACATGATTACTTGGCATCGGGCCATCTCAGAGTCCTTCTTTGCCAAAACATTGTTGAACAACTCTTCTTAAAAATCCCTTTTATAAAAACCCACACGCCCTACTCCATTATTGCATGCGTGTACATGCTAACTAACCCAAGAAAACCCACATGTACCTACAAAAGCACGGAAAAAGAAAATTTGCTGACAAAACACACAACTTTGTTTAAGTTAACTAAACCTTGCGACCATGCATGGCCGGTCACTCGACCAAATAACTAGCTTCTTCTAACCTATAAAAGAAGGGCTAGGGGTCCCATTTGAAAGGAGGAGAATTATAGTAAAGAAACTATACCTGGTTAAGGATTCCCTTTGTCCCAACCTTTACCCATCCTTGTGCAAAGAGAAGTATAGTGAAAAGAAGTTGGAAGACAGTGGAAGAAGAGCCCAGGACCAAGATCGAGGAGTAGTAGCCAACTTTATCATTGTAAGGTATCATTGTGAAGTTAATAAAAGAATTGCTTTTCCTGTCCAGCCATATGAGATTTTCATTATTGGAATATTGATTGTATGATTTATTAAATATCTAACCCGTTAGTTCATAGATCAAATGCATGTGGAGTTCTTTGTTCATCTTTAGTGAATGCGGGTCAACATTTGTAGGAGAGTTGAAGTCAAAGAATGACCAAATGTGAAAAGGGATCAACATCAAACACGAAACATAAGGTATGTCAAATTAATCTCTTGAGCCTTGCATTTACATATGAGTAATGGGGATTTAGGCATGGGATGATGGTAAAAAGTAAGAATCTTTAGATCATTTCTTCATGCATAATAAAACCATTAGTTCTAGTCCATAGGAGGGATTTCCCACCCACAACAAAATTGGCGACCATACTGGGGATCTCTATGGTTTCTGGGAATATTTTTTCTTGGGTATTTTTAAGAACTGGTTCCATTCCTAGTCTTTAAATTTTTTGCAAAAGTCTGAGCTAACAAAGATTCTGGCCTTCCATATCAGTTATCTCTATTTCTTTGCTTGACTCCATTTTTTTCAAGACTCATAGAGGTACACGTGGCATGTATAAGGTCTGCATGCGTGTACCCATGCCCTACCTTCTCACAACCCACGTGTACATGCTAGCTGAGGAAGTGTCAGTCGTGTGTATGATTCCAAAAAAATTCTTTTAGAGAGGCAATCATCCTCTCCCCTATCAGAAATAATCCTTCTCAGGGGTTTTCTGGAACTCTTTCTAGTCTTTTTTGTTTGCAGTCTATAGATTAGGTTTCACCTCAGATTGGTTTGTTCTATGAATTTTTTCATTGAATTGTTTTCTTTTTTCTATTAAAGTAAGTGTCTGAGTCTTCAATAGATCCTGGTTGTCACTACCAGTAGTCTCTTCCTGGGCTGGATTTCTTGGCCTTTCATTTGTCTTAGAGTTTCAGAGATACACGTGTCCTGTATAAGGCCAGCACGTGCGTACACGTGCCCTGACTTTACACATCTCACATGCACATGCTTGTTGTTGAACTGTCAGTAGTGTGCCTGTGAAGAAATTTTTTGTTTAAGGTGAGGCAGTCATCCTTTCCTTTGAAAAGATTTATACCTCTCAGGTTTTTGGGTCTCTGTCATAGCGGTCAGTAACTTAGGTTTGATCACAGGAATAGCTTTCTTTTTCATTAAGAAGTTTTTCTCAAAATTTTCTTTTTATAGGGTTTTTAGACAAGTGTAAGAGTCCAGTTTTAATTTGCTTACGTGTTATTTTTAAGGTGACTCTTGTTTATCTGCGCTTAGGCTAGAAGTTTTCTTGGTTTTTACTTGTTGATATTTTTCCTTTTTGCTTTGTGAGCATTCAAATAAAAAAATATCTTTTATTTCTGTGTTTGGTTAAATAGTGTTGGTTTGCATCAGTAACCAAGGAAAAGTATTTTCTTTCATAAGTTATTGACGATTTACTTAGATAATAATTAGCTCATAGTTGAGTGAAATCCTGCTTTGAGTTTGTTGTTTAAAGATCTTAGAAAAATTTTAGTTTGAAAAGTTGTTTAAGATTTGAGTCAAGAGGAAGTTATTTTGTTTCCAACTTTCTGTTTATTTTTCTTTCATATTTCAAACATCACTAGTTTCACTTTCATAACATTTGACTTAAGACAAGCCATCAAAATTGATGCTAAATCTAAAATTCATTAGACTTTTTATGTTTGTAGGGTCAACCAACTAGTTTAGGGTTAGGGCCTTGAATTAGGTTGGAGAGGAGACTCTTCAAGGCCATTAAATCAAACATTGGACTCTAAGTTAGGGAGTGTCAAATTCTAGTATCGTGAAAGTTATTCGGGACCCCCCTCTAACATAGGGGCTAAACATGCGGTCACGTGTGGAAAGGTAGTAGAGATAACCCCTCCAAAGCTAGACCAATCGTAGTGGAGAACACATATAGAGGGCTTGTCTTAGGATTTCGTCGATTGCATTTGCCACAAAGCTTCATTGGTATCGAATCTGTTCGAGGTCCTCAGTTGTCTTCCAGACCACTTTCCTTCGATACCCTTGATATGTTTCAGGCTTGGTACCCTGCTCATTGTGGTCTACTCGACTTTCGACTGTAGCCGCCTAGTGTCTATTCGTGTGCTGGCAACCTAGTTGCCTATCTTTTTTAGAGACATACACAGGTGACTGCGGGGCTATACCTCGGTACCTACTACATACATCAAGCCACACTTTGTAGAGTATACCTGGAGGGTGCTTCCATGTTTTATTTTCACCTGCACCGGTAAGTTTCTCTAGTGTTGGTTGTTGTAACTCTTCTTCCAACTAGTTTCATGTTTGCTTGTTTTATCTTAGAGGGACCTTTTTAGTGTGTGTTGTTTTTTGAATGAATAGAAAGACCTAGTGTGTATTTGATCTTCTCACACAATGTAGGATCACAAACTCTACCGGTTTAGAAGGCTTATGGGCCTATCACCGGTTACACTGGAGCCACCTCTGCCACCACTAAGGCGAAATCTAGACCAACAAGGGTCTTTTGAAGCGATCGGGTCACAGGGAACTGTACCCAACCAACATCTAAAGGAAACAACCATTTTATACCTTGGAGCGAAAGCTCTTGGTCCATCGAAAACTCCAACAACTGATCTTTCAACACCCATCATCATACATATTCACCCTTACGAGTGCCAAACAGTGTCGCATGTAGCTATGGAAATAAATGTTGCCACTTTTTCTGGGAATTATTCAATTTCCAGTACGGTTGTCACCACAGGGGATATTCCACCTCCTAACCCACCGTCACCGGTCCAATCCACCATGGTCTCGACCACCTCTACCTTGAGCAGTGGTCTAATCCTGTCTATGGCAGAGACCACTTCCCCTTTCACATCGAGTGCGACAGGCCCTCCATTCTCATATGGGAGGCATAGCTTAGGTACAAGTCCTGTACTTTCCTACTCCACCTTACAGACTTTAGGTCTTGGGGAAGGGAGATCTAACGATCCTCTGCAAGGAAACATGGGGGGCACTTCAACTCATTTTAATGCTTTCCCTTATGGGGGAATTCATATAACTCCTTCATCCCATTCGCTTGGTGGCACCCACCAGCAATCTGCTAGGCCACCCACACATGATAGTTTATTTAGAGTAGGGAATCAAGGACCACCTTCTCATAATATGATGGTAGGTTCAACATCATTTTATTTGTTCAGTGCGTTTGGTAACAACACTTTCTCATTAGTTTCTTTCCTGACTGGGGGCAACCATAGTTATGGACAACCTATTCCTATGCAAGGTATTATTCTTACACAGGGGGCAAACCCAGGAACTTCTTCCACATTAGGACCTTGGAATTCTTGGCAGGTATCAGTCCCCTCATTAGGAATGTCAATATGGGGAAATTCTTTTCACAACCAATGGAACCCCGGACAAGGTACTATGCCTATGCCCATGGGATCGGCATGGGCCAACCCTTCCCAAATTCCTATGAATGTAATGCACACCCAACCATCTACGTCCTATTTTGGGAATCAACCGATGATGTCTCCTCACATGCAGAATCTGTATGCTATTCATGGCCATGGTTTTTACCAGAACCCAGGCCAACAACCGAAATTTTCCTGGCAACTTGGTGCCATTCAAACTCTAGGCCCCTTTTCCATGGTTATCACCAACAACCCAAACTACCTTTCTTGACAACCTTGCATTTGCCAAACTTGACAAGGTTTTTGAATGACCCTATCTGTCATGATCTCCGTTGGGCCCCTATGCCGACAAAGTTTCCTTTGGACATACTAAAGTTCAAAGCAAATCCTAACGAAGATCCAAGAGATCATGTGACCACCTTCCATCTTTGGTGCTCATCTAACTCGTTGAAAGATGGCTCCATACAGTTGCGATTGTTTCAACATAATCTCATTGGGCGTGGCACTAAATGGTACATTGAGCTCGACTTCTCAAGATACTCTTCCTTCGGTGAATTGGCAATGGTTTTCCTAAACCATTTCCAATTACCTGTGAGATATGACACTGGCACAAAATTGCTGGCCAATTTTGAACAGATAAAGGAGGACCATATCTCTGATCACATCTGAGAATGGAGACGCCGAAAGAGTTTAGTTAAGGTTCCAGTCCCACCAACATTCCTACTCGAGTGGTTCCTTAAGTATTTGGTCCCACAGTTATCCAAAGATGTCACGATGTCGGGAGTGTTTTTCGAAGAAGATGCTATCATGAGAGATCAACAGCTTGAGCTAATCTACTCTCAGTCCGATTTATTATATGATATATTTCTAGATGTGCCACACTCAATACTTGATAAAACCAGACAAAGAGTTGGACCACATGCTGATGGTATTGTTGGTTCAGAACAAACAAAGCCTACTGAACAACTGATGAAGAAATTGCATCAACTGTCTATACAACACATAGCGGCTAGCCAAACTACTATTTTGGCTGCTCCCCCTACCCAATCGTCGGATGTACACATAGTGCAATCAACAAATCCAAAGGCCACCCAACATATTGATGGAAATAAAAAACAACGAAAGAAGGGCAAGGGGGATATGAAACCCACTAATAATGCTGTTGGGGGAAACACTGAGAAATGAAAGGTGAGGTATCCACGCAACCTATGTGGGGAAGACCACCTAACCCACCAATGTCCTTGGCTTACATAGGCCCAAAAGGTTTTGACACAACAATAGGTGGTTGTGTTAACCAATCCATTTCAACATGGGCAAAACCTGACCCAAACCTCTGCAAGTGCGGAAGGGGGTACTCAATGACCCTCTCCATCTTCGAACAATCCTGCATCCATGAATGTGTATATGATGAAGGGTGATTCTTTTATATCAACTAGAGCGCATGACTACAGTAAAAGAAGAACTTCTGAGAAGGGTAAAGAAGACAAAATCCCATCTCTTCCTCTCCAGATCGAGAATACTTTGGGTGAAACAATGAAATGCATCCCAAAAGGTGCGTTCAAGAAATCTTCTCATAACCCAAATGCAAGGGCCACCCAAAACTATTATGTGGTGGATTATTTGTCCCAAACCCCTTCTGCGATGTCTGCTTTGGAGGTCCTCCAAAGCTACCCTTCCTAGAGGAAAGGTTTGTTATCCTCTTTAGGATCTACCGAGACCTATAATTTGGGTACAATCATGCTGGATACAACTGACTTAAAACCTTGTCTTCCTTACCACGTAGCATTTTAGATAGTAGTGGCTTACCCCATGAAAAAATTTACTCGGAACATTTTCCACATGGTGGTTGATGAGGGTGCCTCGACATGCATTATGTTGTGGGCATGTTGGAAGGCAATTGGCCAACCCATTTTGTCTCTGTCATCTACTCTTCTCTCTGCTTTCAACAGTTGTTTGTTCCAACCACATGGTATCATTCCCTCTTTCCCCATGCAGTTAGGAGGGAAGACCGTGTCGGTCGAGGTAGAAGTAGTCAACACATCCCTCGACTACAATCTCTTGTTAGGAAGGAGTTGGACTTATGCCATGCAAGCAGTGGTTGCTACAGTTTTCTGGGTCTTATTGTTTCAACACGAGGAACGGATTGTGACCATTGATCAATTGTCTTTCTCTAGACCTGACCCTTCATTGGGGGCATCCATGGTCCTGATGATTGAGAATCCCCAACCAAGCATAGTCAAAATAGGGGTTGGTTTGTGCCCATCTTTGATGGGTACCTTCGATTACTTGCCCCCTCAAGGCGATGTCAAGATCATATCCAACCACCATAAGGTTGATATTTTTCAAGTTTCATCATTTCGCATGATTTACTTCAATGATCCATGGATACTTCCTTCCCCATCGACCACGATGGAAGGGACAGGGCACCCTGGCATGTCCATGCCCTTGTCTGCAGCTAAAGTAGTGTACTCTTTAGTCCAACAAGCTTCGACCGACACCAATCGAACTCCTTCACGAGAGTTAGATCCGATTCCAGAGGATATTTGGGCTCAAGGTTCTCTCACTGGTATCGATGCGTTAGAATTAGTATTTCCCTCCGACGAAGCAATAATCGAAGCAATGACTAGTCTGGACAAACCCTGGGACAATCTCCATCACCGATCATACTTCCTCCCAGAGTTAGGTAGAATCGAAGCAGGAGAATTCACCTTAACCATGGTTGGAGATAGGTCTTGTCTTATTAATCCCTTAGCTACACATGAGGTTTATGCCGAGGGTAATATGGAAGCTATTGTTGAAACTATATTGATTAATATCTCTAGAACACCTGGCATCATGGAGAATGTTTTCATCGGAGCTGATTGTTCCCCTGAAGAGATTCAAGTCTACACAGATCTTTTTAAAGAATTCTGTGACATTTTTTCCTAGTCTTACGAGGAAATGTTAGGCATTGATCCAAGAATAATTGAACATGAAATCACAACTTATCCTGATTCCAAGCCAGTTCGGCAGAAGCTTCATCCAGTTAATCCCAGGAAAGAAGTACCCATTAAGGTTGAAGTCGAGAAATTGCTCAAATTTGGTTTTATCTACCCTATCCATCTGACCCAATGGGTGTCAAATCTGATGTCGGTCAATAGGAAACAAGGCACGATTCACATATGTATGGACTTTTGTGATTTAAACAAGGCCTATCCAAAAGATAATTTTTCCACACCATTCATTGACCAGATAATCAATGAATGTGGAAGTTGTGAGATCTTTTCTTTCATGGATGGTTTTTCGGGATATAATTAGATACAAATCAAACCCGAAGACCAGCACAAAACGACATTCATTTGTCCATGGGGTACATTCACATATCATAAGATGCCCTTTGGTATAAAAAATGTTGGAGCGACCTTTCAACATGCCATGTCTTTTGCTTTCGATGATCTCAGGAATATAGTCGAGGCCTATTTATGTGATTTAGCATCTCAATCTCGTGAGAGAACGGATCATCCCACACACCTTTGACTTATCTTTGAGCGATGTCGCTACTTCCGGATTCGCTTGAATCAAAATAAGTGAAACTTTTTCATAACATCAAAACATTTGTTAGGTTTCATAGTGTCAACAATAGGGATCATGGTCAATCCTCTCAAGGTTGAGGAAATATTTCAGTTTCCTCCCCCACACACAATCCTTCAACTTCAGAGTCTACAAGGCAAGGCAAATTTTTTAAGGCGTTTCATCACGAACTATGCTGAGATCACAAAGGTCTTTATGCACTTACTGAAGAAAGACGTTCCTTTTCATTGGGAAAATGACGCTCAATGCTCTTTCGAAGTGTTGAAACATTACCTCACAACTACCCCTCTACTTCGGCCACCCAACTATAACAAAGATTTCTTATTATACCTGGTTGCAGCAGAGTCAACTGTATGCATGGTATTATTTCAGAAAGATGATTTTCTCTCAGAATATGTGATCTATTACCTGAGATGAGGCCTAGTCGGAACGTAACTCAATTATTCTCATAACGAAAAACTTGCATTGGCAGTAGTCCATGTTGTTCAACGGTTTCATGATTATGTTTTGTTTTGCAAGACCACCGTCATTACCATTGTGAATCTGTTTCAATACTTGTTGATATGATGGGTAATAGGTGGAAATATCGGTATATGGATAGTCGTCCTCCAAGAATTTGACTTAGATTTCATTTCAGCGAAATCCAAAAAGTCACTGGTCTTCGTAGAACTCATCTTGGAACTTCCAATTAAGTCAGGTGATGTTATGCCCGAAGAGTCGCCTATCAGAGGAGATATGTTTTTGATCACATCTTTGGATCCCTGGTATGGAGATATACTTGTCTATATCCAGACTTTGAAGTTCCCTACCTCTTCTTGTCACGATGAGTGTCGTCGTATACTCCATCAGGCTAAGAATTATCTCATACTCAATGATACATTGTATCGAAGAGGTGTAGATTGCATCCTACACCAATGCCTCACTCATGAAGAAGTAGTTATCATGCTTAATGACTGCCATAATGGAGCATGTGGCGGTCATTTTTCTGGGTTGGAAACAACCCAAAAGATTTTACTAGCAAGTTGCTTCTAGCCGACACTAATCAAAGATTGTATC
This sequence comes from Picea glauca, assembly GCA_000966675.3. Lineage (NCBI taxonomy): Eukaryota > Viridiplantae > Streptophyta > Pinopsida > Pinales > Pinaceae > Picea > Picea glauca. Next base: position 17,378 of record JZKD02S1638234.1, read on the forward strand.
GAATCAGTCAAGAAGTGCCACCCATGTCATATCTTCTCTCAGAAGATGAGGGGACATCAAACTCCCATGTTTCTTGTCATCACAGTTCATCCCTTCACCAAGTGGGGGATTGGTTACACTGCATGCAACCATCCTTCAACAAGGGGGCACCGTTATATCATTGTATCCATAGATTACTTCACGAAGGGGGTCGAAGCTATGCCAATGTTTAAAGATGATGGAGAGACTGCAGCTCTATTTTTATTTAACCATATAATAGCAAGCTTCGGCATCTTGATAGAGATTGTCACTGACCATGGCAGTCACTTTCATAACCAGATGATGACCGAATTAACATCAAATCTTGGGTTGCGGAAATAACATTCATCACCCTACTACACCCAAGAAAATGGTCAAGTGGAAGCTGTAAATAAATCTCTTCAGAACATCCTACAATGAATGATCAACTAAACCAAGTCAAATTAGCATTTGATGTTATAATCGACATTATGGTCTTATCAAACATTTGTTAAGACTGTAACTGGTCTCTCACCTTTTCAACTCATTTATGGGCTGGAAGCAGTCTTGCCTATAGAACGTCAGATCTCGTCCCTGAATTTGGCAGTACAGTTATTGCTAGACACTTCTCCACTTGAAGAACAATTATTATACCTTGAGAGGCTCAATGAGTAGCATCGTGATGTGGCCTTGGCCAACGAGGCTCACAAACAAAAAGTCAAGTGTCAGTATGATCGGTCTATTCATCCTCGGATTTTCTCTGAAGGCGACCTTGTCCTGGTCTATGTCCAAGATAAGGACCCCCCGGGGTCAGGAAAATTCAACCCTATGTGGTTTGGACCTTTCATCATAAAAGAGGTTCTAAAAAAGGGTGCTTATTGTCTGGTTGACTTTGAGGGAAATGCTTTGGCGGAGCCTAGAAATGGGCTCTACCTGAAGAAGTATTACTCATAGGTAGGTCACCTTGGGTAACTTTTTGTAACATATGTATAGTATTTGTACTATTACTTTATGGTTTCTTTTAGTATTATGGACATGTAATTTTTTTCCACTGTGGCAGATGTCAAGTGAATCAGAGGTGTTCATTGGGTATGTAGAAGGTGCTATCTGGCACACTCAGAGGCTTACCTCCACAGCTTGGGTAATTTTTACATCTCGAGGCCAATTATTATCTTCTAGAGGTATATGCTTAAGCGACACCATGAACAATGTCACCGAGTACAGTGTAGTTATTGAGTTTCTTCGTGATGCACTGTCTTTTGGTATCTCTCATCTCTGGCTCTATTTATATGCTCAGTTGGTTGTGTCTCAGTTAAATCGAGTCTACTATGTTTATGATCCAACTTTACACTGACGATTCCTTAGGGTACGTCTCTTATAACGAAGATTTGATTATATTACATATTTTCATGTTCCTAGGAGATTAAACCAAGTTACAGATACTCTACCTAATCAAATTTTAGACTGGCATCTCACACACATATAAAAAGACATGCACATAAACATGTAAATACATTTTTAAAGGAAAATATGATCCATAAGACATAAAAAGACATAAAAATCCATATATAAGATCATAATCATCAGAGTACATAGGTGTGCACCTCAAAAAATATGACCAGTAATGAGTCATGGGGCGTATGCCCTCAAAAAATATATACAGGTGGAGCTATCAAATTCTAGACTAACTAAGGTCAGGGCTTGTGAGCCATGTTGTAATAATCAACAATGTTTTCCAAACACTGAAACAGTCATACCCACCTTCGTGGTTCCCCCACTACATGAGGCCGCATGGATGGTGGCAGATCCTCAATCTCTGCCATAGGGATGGTGCGACTGAGCGTGGTAAAATTTCTCTCAACTTGTCTCAAAACCCTCTCAGCCTCACTAGCTAGAGGCTCTCCTGTTATGGTTGTTCCCCCTGCGGTAGCAGGTGTGACCCTTGGTCGAGGACAATACTTGTTCCTTACAAAATCCATAGGTCATGAGGGTCCCACATCTGCACACAATAGACATGTATCTAGAAACAATGAGCATGAAATGACACAAGATCGCTCAACAATCTTTTCATGTTTATAGGATCTGAAAAGGGCTTAAAAAAGGACCCGCTATTTTTTGGGAGTCCTGAGGGTGAGATTGAGAGTGAAGAAGAATCATGAAAATGAGGTTCAAACTCGTATTTAGGAAAAACTATAAGGACTCCTGAGCCTACAGTGTTCGAGAGACATCATGGATACCATAATGCGACCAGGATCTACCTAGGTAATCCATGTTCTGGTAAGATCTACCACCAAATCGTGACACGTCTAAAGAAACTATGATGGTTCTGTGTCAAAACCTGATGGGATCGATCCTATGGCGAAGGAAAAAGACAACGAGATACAAAATTCATGGTAGAAACCTAATCTATATGCTCAAGTTAATCTTCGGAAAAAAAAAAACCAGGGACCGTCGAAATTACTCGAAACTCCAAAAATAATGTCCCAATACCTAATCATATCCCTCCTATGCAACTCTTGAATCACTCTAAATTGTTTTTGGTATAAAGAAAATGATAAGGGAGGCCAAAAAAATGACAAAAGGAGGCCAAAAAGTCTATAAATAAAAGCTAGTAGCTCATTATCACCATTACTAATTTGGAAATTGACTTTGGAGCCAAAAGACCCCCTTTGTCAAAAGCAGTGATTCCGGGAGATACAGTGGACGAAACGAACTTCTGTCTGGATCAAGTTAGTACAAACTCCCTTATCTTGAATTTAAAGTCTTTATTTTTGCATTGGGTTTCATTTTTTAGGGGGGCGTTGACCTTTAAAAGGTTGGCCCTAGTTCCATGCAGGCTGTCTCAGGATAGGCCATGTGTACATTCGAGCAGAGTAAACGCTGCACATGTGTACACGCGACTTTCACCATTACAACATGCATGGATCCACTTATTGAATGAAAAAATTCCTAAAAATAAAGGGTTAACCATCCTCAACCTTGGTGTTTTGCAGGATGTATGTCCATTGGAGAGAAGGAGAGCATGAAGAGGTGAATGAGATGGTCGGGGAAGACCCCAATGTTGTGGCTACTTTGATTCAATGTGGGTTACTCAATTTTTTCTTATGTCCTTTCATGCGGGGACAACCTAGGCTACTGAATGCCTTGGTTGACTATTGGCATGTAGAGGCATTCATGTTAGAGGGGCAGTCACTGGTTCCCATGGTCGAGGAAATTTACTTTTTGACTGGCCTCTCTAGGAGAGGGGAACCAGTCAACTTCCAAACTTTTCCTTCAGGGCCGCATAACATAGTGGAATTGATAGGTCTATACTGTGCAGATGATATAGACCGCCAAATCACATAGGTGCCCATAAGAAATATTACTAACCTATCGCTATAGGCGATAGTATTGCTTATTGGGTGAATTACTGGTTCTGGGGCTCTACATCAGGCGTCCCATGCACAGATGAACTGTGCAGTCCAATGCTTAAATTCACAAGTTTTTGATTGGAGTACCGCATTGCTTGAATGTATGAAAATTTAGTTGACAGAATGTCATTTGTGGACACATAGGAACTTCGGTTTCGGGACCATTCTATGTTCATTTTTTTTTTAGAGAGTTCTGAGTTTTAGTCCTCGAGTAGTGGTACGAGGAAATCAAGCCTCTC
>JZKD02S1638234.1:22137-37402 GCA_000966675.3 Picea glauca
GTGTAAAGTTGGATCATGAACCCGGTATACTCTATTTAACTGAGACACAACTAGTTGAGCATCGAGATAGACTCAGAGATGAGATATACCAAATGACAAAGTGTCACAAAGCAACTCAATAACTGTACTATACTCGGCGACATTATTTGTGGTGTCACTTAAGCATATACCTTCGGAAGATAATAACGGGCCTTGAGGTGTAAAGATTACCGAAGTTGCAGAGGCAAGCCTCCAAGTGTGCTGACTAGCACCGTCTGCATACCCAATGAACACCTCGGAATCACTTGACATCTACCACAGTGATGAAAGATAACATCAATGACACGTCCATAACACTAAAAGAAAATAAAAAGTAATAGTGCAAAGACTATACATATGTTACAAAAAGTTACCTACAGTGACCTTCCTATGAGTAATACTTATTAAGGTAGAGCCCACTTCTAGGCTCCGCCAAAGCATTCCCTTCAAAATAAACTAGACGATAAGCACCCTTATTTAAAACCTCTTTTATGATGAAAGGTCTGAACCACATAGGTTTGAATTTTCCTTCCCCCAGGGGGTTCTTATCTTGGTCATAGACTAGGACAAGGTCGCCTTCAGAGAAAATCCAAGGAAAAATGGACCTATCATACTAACACTTGACCTTATGTTAGTGAGCCTCATTGGCCAGGGCCACATCATGACGTTGTTCATTGAGCTACTCAATGTATACTAATCATTCTTCAAGTGGATAAGTATTTGGCAGTAATTCTACTACCAATTTTAGAGATGGGATATGACATTCGATGGGAAATACTACCTCCAGCCCATAAATGAGTTGAAAAGGTGAGAAATGGTTGCAGTCTTAGCATATGTTCGATAATCCCATAATGCCGAGTATAACATCAAATGCCAATTTGACTTGGCTGAGTTGATAGTTCGCTGTAGAATGGTCTTAAGAGTTTTGTTTACATCTTCCACCTGCCCATTTGCTTAGGGGTAGTAGGGTGATGAATGTTATTGCCGTAGCCCAAGCTTTGATGTTAACTCGGTCATCATCTATTTCTAAAAGTGACTTCCATGGTTAGTGACAATCTCCCTTGGGACGTCGAACCTTGCTATTATATGATTGAATAAAAAGAGAGTTGCAGTCTCTCCATCATCTTTATACGTTTGCATAGCTTTGACCCACTTCGTGAAGTAGTCTATAGCTATAATGATATAGTGGTGCCCCCTTGCTGAAGGAGGGTTGCATGTAGTGTAATCAATGTTCCACTTAGTGAAGGGACCAACTGTGATGACAAGAAACATGGCAGCGGGATGTGCCCTCGTCTTCCGAGAGAAGATTTGGCATGGGTGTCACTTCTTGACTGATTCGACACAATCTTTGAAAAGTGTCAGCCAGAAGTAACTTGCGTGTAGAATCTTTTGGGTTGTTGACAACCTAGACAAGTGACCGCCACAAGCTTTGGTATGGAAATCGTTAAGCATGATAACCGCTTCTTCATGAGTGAGACATCGTCATAGGATGCAGTCTACACCTCTCTGATACAATGTATCATCGAGTATGAGATAATTCTTAGCCTGATGGCATATGCATCGACGCTCATCATGAGAAGCAGTAGTGGGGCACTTCAAAGTCTGGAGATAGATAAGCATATCTCTGTACCAGGGATCTGAAGAAGTGATCAAAATCATATCTCCTCAAATAGGCGACTCTTCAGGCACAAGATCACCTGACTCAACCGAAAGTTCCGAAATAAGTTCTTCTATCCATCTAAATCCAAGTCAAACTCCTGGAGGATGACTATCCATCTACTGATTTTTCCACCTATTACCCATCATGTCAACATGTACTGAAATGGATTCATGACAGCAATGATGGTGGTATTGTGAAACAAAACATAATGATGGAACCGTTGAACGACATGGACTATTACCAACACAAGTTTTTTGATATGAGAATAATTGAGTTCCATTCCTATGAGGCCTCGGATTAGGTAATAGATGACATATTCTGAGAACAAGTCATCTTCCTGAACTAAGACCATGCCAATGGTTGACTCTGCTGCAGCTAGATATAATAGGAAACCTTTGTTATAGTTAGGTGGCCGGAGCAGAGGGGCAGTTGTGAGTGCATGTTTCAATGTGGCAAAAGAGTGTTGAGTGGCATTGTCCCAATAAAATGGAACGTCTCTTTTAAGTAAGCGCATGAAGCCCTTGGTGATCTTGGCATAGTTAGCGATAAAGTGTCTTAGAAAATTCACCTTGCCCTGTAGACTCTGAAGTTGAAGGATTGTGTGTGGGGGCGGGAACTGAATTATTGCCTCAACCTTGAGAGGATCGACCGTGATCCCTGTTGTTGACACTATGAAACCTAACAATCATCCTAACGTTACGCAGAAACTACACTTTTTTGGATTCAAGCAAATCTAAAAGTAGAGACAATGTTTGAAGATAAGTCAGAGGTGTGTGGGATGATCCATTCTCTTGCGAGATTGAGATGCTAAATCATATAAATAGGCCTCGACTATATGCTTGAGGTCATGGAAAGAAAAATACATGGCCCGCTGAAAGGTAGCTCCAACATTTTTGAGACCAAAAGGCATCTTACGATATGCAAATGTACCCCATGGATAGATAAATGTCATTTTGTGTTGGTCTTCGAGTTTGATTTGTATTTGATTATATCCTAAAAAACCATCCATGAAAGAAAAGGCTTCGCAACCCACACATTCATCAATGATTTGGTCAATGAAAGATGTGGGAAAATTATCTTTGGGATAGGCCTTGTTCAAATCATGGAACTCGGTACATACATGAATCGTGCCTTGCTTTTTATTTACCGGCACGGGGTTTGACACCCATTGGGTCAAATGGATAGGATAGATAAACTTGTCTTTTAGAAATTTCTCAAGCTCAACCTTAATGGCTGTTGCTTTCTTAGGATTAACTGTCAGAAGATTCTGCCGAACAGGCTTGGCATCAGGATACATTGTGATTTCATGTTCAACTATTTTTGGATCGATACCTGGCATTTCCTCATAAGACCAGGAAAATACTTCATCAAATTCTTTGAAAATATCTGTATAGAGTTGAATCTCTCCAGGGGAGCAGTCAGCTCCGACGGAAACATTCTCCATGATGCCAGGGTTTCGGGAGATATTGATTGATATGATTTTAGTGATGGTTTCAATATTACCCTCGGCATAAACTTCATGGGTAGCTAAGAGATTAATAGGAAAAAACCGATCTCCAGTCATAATCACGGTGAATTCACCTGCTTCAATTCGGCTTAAATCTAGGAGGAAGTATGATTTGTGATGAAGATATTCCCAGGGTTTGTCTGGACTAGTCATTGCTTAAATTATTGCTTCATTATAGGGAAAGACCAAGTCTAACGAATTAGTTCTAGTGAGAGAACCCTGAGCCCAAATAGGCTCTAGAAGTGGATCGAACTCTTGTGCAAGAGTTGGATCAGTGCTAGATGAAGCTTGATGGACTAAAGAGTGTGCTACTTCAGTTGTGAACAAGCGCATGGACATGCCCGAGTTCCCTGTCCCATCCATCGTGGCTGATGGGGAAGGAAGTATCCACGGATCGTCGAAGTAAGTCATGCAGAATGACGAAACTTGAAAAATCTCAACCTTATGGTGACTGGATATAAACTTGATATTGCCCTGAGGGGGCGGGTAATCAAACGTACCCATCAAAGATGGGCACAAACTAGCCCCTACATTGATGACACCTGGTTGACGATTATCAATCATTGGGACCATGGATGCCCCCAATGCAGGGTCAGGTCTGGAGAAGGACAATTGATCGATGGTCACTATCCGGCTCTCATGTGGAAACAACAAGACCTAGAAAACTGTAGCAACCACAACTTGCATGGAATAAGTCCAACTCCTTCCTAACAAGAGGTTATAGTCGAGGGGAGCATCGACTACCTCTACTTCAACACACATGGTCTTCCCTCATAACTGCACAGGGAAAGAAGGAACGATACCATGTGGTTAGAATGAACAACCATCAAAAGCAGTGAGGAGGGTAGGTGACGGAGACAAAACGGCCTGGCCAATGACCTTCCAACATGCCAACGACATAATACATGTTAAGGCTCCCTCATCAACCACCGTGTGGAAGATATTCCTAGTAAAAGTTTTCATGGGATAAGCCACTACTATCTGAAACACTATGTGGTAAGGTAGAGAAGGTTTTAAGTCAGTTGTATCCAGCATGATTGTACTCGGATTACAAGTCTCGGTAGATTTTAAAGTGGTTAACAAGGCTTTCCTCTGGGAAGGGAAGCTTTGGAGGACCTCCAAAGTGAACATTGCACAAGGGTTTTGTGATACATCTTCCACCACAGAGTAGTTCTGGGCGGCCCTTGCATTTGGGTCATGAGAAGCATTTTTGAATGCACCTTTGGGAATGTGTGTCATTGTTTTTCCCAACATATTCTTAATCTGCAGAGGAAGAGATGGGAGTTCAACTTCTTTACCCTTCTCAAAATTTCTTGGTTTACTATAGTCATGCGCTCTAGTCGATATAAAAGAATCACCCCACACCATATATACATTCGCGGATGCATGGTTATTTGCAGGCGAAGAGGGTTCTTGACTACCCCATTCTGTGCTTGCAGAGGCTTGGGTTATATTTTTCCCATGTTGAAATGGATTGTTCAATACAACATGTTGTTGCTGCATCACAAACTTTTGGGCTTTTGCAAGCCGAGGACATAGATGGGTTGGGTGGTCTTCCGTGCACAAGTTGCATGGATACCTCACCTTCTGTTTCTCAGTGTTGTCCCTGCCAGCATTATCGATAGGTTTTTTTATCCCCCTTACCCTTATTTCATTGTTTTTTCTTTCCTTCAGGCTACTGGGTGGCCTTTGGGTTAGTTTATTGCACTGTGTGTACCTCCAACATTTTGGTAGGGGGAGCATCCAAAGTAGTAGTTTGGCTGGCCACTGTGTGTTGTATAGATAACTGCTGCAACTGCTTCATCAATTGCTTAGTGGGATTTGTTTGTGCTGAATCAACAATACCATTGGCATGTGGTCCAGCTCTCTGTCTATTTTTATCAAGTATTGAGTGTGGCGCATCTGGCAAGATGTTGTTTAATAAATCGGACTGAGAATAGATGAGCTCAAATTGTTGAGCTCTCATGATGGCATCTTCTTTGGAGAATACTCACGACATCGTGACATCTTTGGATAAATACGGGATGAAAGACTTAAGGAAACACTCAAGTAGGAATGTTGGTTGCACTGGCACCTTAATTAAACTCTTCCGGCGTCTCCATTCTCAGATGTGATTAGAGATATGGTCCGTTGTTGTCTGTTCAAAATTGGAAAGAAGCTTTGTGCCAGTGTCGTATCTCACAGGTAACTAGAAATGGTTTAGGAAAGCCATCACCAGTTCACTGAAGGAAGAGTATCTTGAGAAATTGAGATCAATGTACCATTTCACGGCACTCCCAATGAGAGTACATTGAAACAATCACAATCGTATGGAGTCATGTTTCAACGAGTTAGATGAGCACCAAAAATGGAAGGTAGTCACATGATCTCCTGGATCTTTGTTAGACTTGGCTTCGAACTTTGGGATGTCTGAAGGAAACTTTGTCAGCATAGGAGGCCAACGTGGATCATGATAGATAGGGTCATTCAACAACCTTGTCAAATCTAGCAAGTGCAAAGTCGCCAGGAAGGGTATTTTGGGTTGTTGGTGATAACCTAGGAAAAAGGGGCCTGGAGTTTGACTGGCACAAAGTTACCAGGAAAAGTTCGGCTGCTGGCCCGGATTCTGGTAGAAACCATGGCCCTGGCCATCGTATGGATTTTGCGTATGTGGAGACACCACCGAATGATTTCAAAAATAGGACATAGATGGTTGGGCATGCATTACATTCGAAGGGATTTGGGAAGGGTTTCCCCATGTTGGTCCCATGGGGATAGGCAGAGTAGGTTTTCTGGGGTTTCATTGATTGTGGAAAGAATTACCCCAGATCGACATTCTAGATGAGGGAATGGATCCCTACCAAGACTTGAAAGGCCCTGATGCGGAAGAAGTTCCTAGGTTTCCCCCCTATGCAAGAATAGTACTCTGTATAGGAATAGGTTGTCCAAAACTGGGACTGCCCCTAGTTGGGAAGGCGACTAACGAGAAGGCGTTGTTACCAAACGTTCTGATCAAAGAAAACAGTGTCAAACCTATCAACATATTATTCAAAGGTGGTCCTTGACTCTTTTCTCCAAATAAACTATGGTGTGTAGGTTGCTTGATGGATTGTTGATGTGAGCCATTGCATGAAGGGGGCGAAGGAGGTATATGAACTCCTCCGTAAGGGAAAGCATTAAAAAGAGGAGTGCCCCCCATGTGACCTTGAAAAAGAGTGCTAGAGCTCCCTACCCCCAGACCTAAAGTCTGTAAAGTGAAGTAGGAAAGTACAAGACTTGTACTCGAACTAGGCATCCCATATGAGAACAGAGGGCCTGTCGCACTTGGTGTGAAAGGGGTTGTGGTCGCTGCCAAAGATGGGAACAGACCACTATGTGATGTAAATGTTGTTGAGACCATGGTGGCTCAGACCGGTGATGGTGGGTTAGGAGGTGAAAACTCTCATGTGGTGACGACCGTAGTGGGAATTGAAGAATTCCCTGAAGGAGTAACAACATTTGTTTCCATTGTTGCGTGCAACACTGTCTGTCACTCATAAAGATAAATTGATATGATGGTGGGTGCCAAAAGATTAATGGTGGATATTTCAACCAGACCAAAATGTTTTGCTCTAAGGTCTAAAATGGTCGATTCCTATGGATGTTGGTCAGGCACAATTTCTTGTGACCCGGTCGCTTCAAAAGACCCTTGTTGGTCTAGCTTTCACCTTAGTGGTGGTGGGGTAGTTCCAGTGTAACCGGCGGTAGGCTAAGAAGCCTTCGTAACCGATGGAGATCATGATCCTCCACTGTGTGAGAGGATCAAAGACACACTAGGGTAGTCTAACCATTCAAAAAGAACAAGCACTAAAAATTTCCCTAGAATATAAGACAGGCAAACACTAAATTAATTGGAAGAACAATTACAACAACCAACACTAGAGCAACTTATCGGTGCAAGTGCAACTCGAAAACGGAAGCACCTTCCAGGTATAATATACAAAGCGTGGCTTGATGTCTGTCCTAGGTACCATGGTATACCGCCCCAGTCACCTGTGTATGTCTCTAAAAAAGATAGGCAACTAGGTTGCCAGCATGTGAACAGTCACCAGGCGGGTACAGTCGAAAGTCGGGTAGACCACAATGAGTAGGGTATCGAGCCTGAAACCTGTCAAGGGTATTGAACGCAAGTGGTATGGAAGAAAACTAAGTATATTGAGTAGATTCAATACCCACAAAGCCTCGTGGCAAATGAAATCGACGGAATCCCAAAACAAGCCCTCTATATGTGTTCTCCACTACGATTGGTCCAGCTTTGGAGGGGTTATCTCTGCTACATTTCCGCACGCAAACTCTTGTTTATCCCCTGTGTTAGAGGGGGGTCCCAGATAACTTTCACAATACTAGACTTATACACTCACTAACTCAGACTCCAATGTTTGATTTTAAATGGCCTTGAAGAGTTTCCTCTCCAACCTAATCCAAGGCCCTAATCCTGAACTAGTCGGTTAACCCTACAAACATAAAAGTCTAATAAATTTTAGATTTAGCATGAATTTTATGGCTTATCTTATGTCAAGGGGTATGATAGTGAAACTGATGATTTTTTTAAAATACGAAAGTAAAAAATGAACAGAAAGTTGGAAACAAAAATTTCACTTAACGCAAATTTTCAACAACTTTTCAAAAAAAAAAATGTTTTATTTTTCTAAGATCTTTTGAATAAGAAAACTTAAAGAAGGATTTCACTCGACTATGAGCTACTTACGATCTAAGTAAACTATTAATAACTTAAGAAAACAAAGATTTTTCCCTGGCTACTAATGCAAAATCACACTTTTCAACTAAACAAGAAAATGAAAGAGATTGTTTTTTTATTTATTTAAATGCTGAAAAAGCAAAAAGGAAAAATACCAACAAGTAAAAAAAACAAGAAAAAAAATTATGGCCTAATTGCAGATTTCAAAGAATCACTTCAAGAAATCACACACTAGCAACTTAAAAGAATAACTCTCACACTTGTCTAAAAACCCTAAAAGATTCTTTTTTATGACAACTTTTAAATGAGAAAAAGAAATCTAAGGCTAAGATTAATCCTAAGTTACTGACTGCTAAGATAGAGATTCAAAAACCTGAGAGATATAACTCTCATCAAGGGAAAGGATGATTTCCTTACCCTCAACAAACACTATCCTACACAAGCACACTACTCATAATCCAACAACAAGCATGTGAACGCAAGTTGTATAGAGCCATAGGGCATGTACACGCGGACTGACCTTCTATAGGTTGCGTGTATCTTTAAAAATATGAAAAAATATAACAACAGACAATCCAAACCAGGAAGAGACCATTGATATTGAGAACGAGGATCTCTTGAAGGCTTGGACACTCTCTTTAACAGAAAAAACAAACAATGTAAGGAAAAAATTCATAAAACAAACCAATCCGAGACAAGACTGCAAACAACCAAGACTTAGAAAGAATTCCAGAAAACCCCTGAGAATGTCTGATTCTATTAGGGAAGAGGATGGCTATCTCAAAAAGTTTCTGGACTCTACATGCTACAGCTACTTCTTCAACTAGCATTTACACGCAGGCTGTAAGAGAGTAGGGAACGGGTATACGTGTGCAGACCTTATAGAGGTCACGTGTACCTCTCTGGGTCTCAAAAAAACACAGTCAAGAAAATAATAGAGATAGCTGGTATGGGAAACCAGACTCTCTGCTAGCTCAGACTTTGTAGAAACTAAAAAATAGGCAAGAAAACCAGTCTTTTAAAACTACCCAAAAAATAAAATTCCAAGAACCCTAGAGACTTCCCCAGTATGGTCGTCAATTCTATTGTGAGGGAAATCCCCTTATGGACTAACAAATAGGGTTATCTTATGCATGCAGATATGACCAAAAGAAATCTACTTTCTACCTTTGTCCCCAGACTTAAACCCCATTCCTTTTTAGCAAATACATGGTTAGACCAACATACCTTGTTCCAGATGTTCGATGTCGATCCCCCTTCATGCTTGATCGCTTGTTGGGAGTTATCCTCTCAAGATTAACCTGTGTACAAAAAAAGGAACAAACGACACATGCATTTTACCTATAGACTAATGGGTTAGAGATTCAAACATATATTTACTGAACTATGAATAATTTGTATAGTGGGACGGGAAAAGCATTTCTTTATTATTAACTTTAATGAATCAACTTAAAATGTCGAGACCGGCCACTACTTCGCGAATCCTGATCCTGGGATCCTCTTCAAATGTCCTCCAACATCCTTGCTTTGTATCTCTTCTTGCACAAGGATGGCTAAAGGGTTGGGACAATGGGAATATGCAATTGAGCAGAGTTTCTTTACTCTATTTCTCCCTCTCCAAATGGGACCTGTAGCCCTTATTTTATAGGCTAGAAGAAGCTAGTTATTTGGACAAACCCTCGGCCATGCATGGCCAACAGTTTTAGTTAACTCACCCAAAGTTGTGTGTTCCATCTACAACTTTCCTTTTTTCATTCTTTTGTCGATCCACGTGGGTTGTTTTAGGTCAGATAGTGTGTACATGCATGCAGTAATGGAGTAGGGCGCGTGGCCCCTTATAAAAGAGGTTTTTAAAAGAGTTGTTCAATAGCTTTTGACAAAGAAGGGATATGAGATGGCCTGATGCCAGGTAAGCATGTATGGTGCAAATTAGGGTTATAACACCTATTCTATCTATCCCAAAAATAACCCATTACAATGCATGGCCTGGCCAGATTTAGTTAACTGGTTGTTTTATTTCTTATGATTTTCACTCTTTAGTCAACTTTTCTATTGTTCTTCTATTTATGGAAAGTTGTGTTGTCATCCTTCATTCTTTGTTCTCTCGCTCTCTTTATTTATTCCTCGGTTAGTGCATTGTCCTCCTCCTGCATGCATAGTTTCTTCTTTTTGTGTGTTGTCTTCCACTTGCGTTCTTAATTTCTTCTACACACTTTGTTCCTTCTATGCAATTTCTCCTAAATTGCATCCAAAACTACCTATCCAACATTTTGTGTGTAAGCTGCAAAACACATCAAATGTTTTTCCAATAAATTTTTGACAAATTTAGTTTGGCCATCAGTTTGGGGATGATAGGTGAAGCTGAGATGCAATTGGGTTTCTTGGAGCTTGAACAATTCTTTCCAAAAATTACTGGTGAAAGCAGGATCTATTTTAGAAACATTAGAATGAGGCATGCCATGAAGCTTGAAGATATTTTCCATGAAAATTTGAGCCACTATGGATGCAGTGAATGGGTGTTGAAGAGCACATAAATGAGAATACTTGGAAAGATAATCAAATACCACCATGATCACTGACTTATKKCCCAATTTAGGTAAKCCAACAAKGAAATCCATAGAAATATCATGCCAAATAGYCGGTGGAATCAAGAKYTGGAKCCTTGACTATTTATCCCTTGTTGTGTTTACATACATAACATTTATCCACAAAAGTGTAGACGTCTTGTTTCATACCATCCAAAAAAAATGTTTGACCCTTTCATAGGTTTTTGTAAACCCTGAATTCCCAACTGTGGGGGAAGMATGAAGCTCYGAGAGAACCGTATATTTAAGTTGTGACTATTTTCTTAAATAGAGACAAGMTTTCTAGAGAAGCTCATYGTTGTGCCAAGAGTACTCTGGAGAAACTGGATWATTGTCTTKCAATTTTTGGATCAAGCAAGAAATATTTTGGGTTCTTGTAGCCATTTCRAGAAAACATCTTGAAGCCAATATAGTACAAGGAAGGRGAGAGAAAWGTGGGACCSTTTGTCTTCATACTTCCTACAAAGAGCATCAACAACCACATTTTATTTTCCATTCTTATAAATGATCTCATAATTATATACAAATAGCTTGATCACCCATTTTTGTTGCTYTGGGGATGAAATTCATTGTTMGAGAAAATGTTTGAGGATATGATGATATATTTTAATTTGGAAGTGTTTTCCCAATAGATAAGGATGCTAGAGATCCAYGACATGTATAATATCCAACATTTCCTTTTCATATATGGATTAGACCAAATTTCAGTCTAAAAGTTGTTTTCTAATGAAGGTCAATGCTCGTTCTTCTTGCATGAGGACTGCTCCAATTCCTTTCGTGGAAGCATCACATTCCCAAAAAAAAGTCTTTTTAAAGTTGGGAAAGGCTAGGACATGAGTTATGCACATAGCCTCTTTCAAGGTGTGGCAGGATTGTTTAGCTGCTAGAGTCCAATTGAAAGCATTCTTTTTAAGGAGAGCAATTAGAGCTACTGCATTTTTTCCATAATTCTAAACAAATTTGTGATAATATCCTGTTAAACCCAAAAAACCATGCAAGCTCTTGAGATTTTTTCGGCGAGGATAGTTCTGCATAGCTTCAAATTTCTTAGGATCCACCCTTACACCATCCTTGTCGATAATATGACCCAAGTAATTTGCTTCTGAGGCACCAAAGGCACATTTATATTGTTTGAGGAAAATATAGTTCTAAGAAAGTATATGGAGAACTTTATCCACATGGGAAAGATGGGTTATCCATGTTTTACTATAGATGATAATATCATTAAAGGAAACTAAGACAAAATGACAGATAAAAGGATGAAAGACATTATTCATGAGACTTGGAAAATGGAAGGGGAATTACACATGCCAAAGGTCATGCCCAAGAACTGATAGTGACCCTCATGTGTTCAAAATGAAGTCTTCAAAATGTTTACCTCTTTCATATGTATCTGGTGGTATCCAAAACGAAGATCAAGTTTAGTAAAGTATTAAGCACCACTCAATTCATCCAGTATACCATCAATGATTGGAATGGGAAAATTGTCTTTGATGGTGACTTTGTTGAGGGAATGAATGTTTGGACACATGTGCCACATGCATTCTTTCTTGAGGACCATGAAAAAATGAGAAGAATATGGGCTAGTCCTAGGGTGGATGAGACATGAATTGAGCAATTCTTGAACCATTTTCTCAATTTCACTCTTTTGGGAAAATTGATGATGATAAGAGAGAACATGGGTAGGAACACTACTTAGAACTAGAGGAACGGAATGATAATGAACACTGTGGGAAGGGGGAAGTACATGGGGAGTGGAAAAAATAGTTTGGTGTTTGGAGAGGATAGATTGGAGGCTAGGATGCATAGAGTGTGTCTCAACTTCTTGAATGGCATGGATTTGGGAAATAATTCCCGAATGACCTATTTCGAGGAGATTTTCCATTCAATGGGAATTGATGATCTCATGGGAGCCCACTTTGATGTCTTGGAACTTATATTATTGACATTCCTATTGTAATTGCATGGATAATTCCTTAATATCCATGAATATGTGACTGAGAGTGTGTAACCATTCCACACCTAGAACAATGTCACAACCACCCATGTCGATAGAAAAAATATGATATTTCAAGTTGTATTGACCAATTTGGAGATGCACATTTTCAAAACATCCCCACATTTCATGGACCTGCCATTGGAAATCATGAATTGAAAATTGTTGATGACACAAATATAAAAAATTATTTCTTGAGCAACGCAAAGAAGACTAAAATTATGGGTTCTTCCACTATAATTAGGATGAAGAGATTCTGATTTTTAATGTATCCAACTAGGTTGAGGGTTTGGGGAGTAGAGAAGTCAGGGAGGGAATTCAATGAAATCACTGGTTCAACTTCTCTTGGATCAAATGGAGGAGATAGATCATTTGGCACAGTTAGTATTGTCATACGGGGAGCCTCTACCTCTTCATTAAAAACATCCTTAGAGATGGTGTTATAACCCTAATTTGCACCAGACATGATTACCTGGCATTAGGCCATCTCAGAGTCCTTTGTCAAAACATTGTTGAACAACTCTTTTTAAAAATCCCTTTTATAAAAACCCACACGCCCTACTCCATTACTGCACGTGTGTACACGCTAGCTGACCCAAGATAGTCCGGATGTACCTACAAAAGCATAGAAAAAGGAAAGTTGTTGACGGAACACATAGCTTTGGGTAAGTTAACTAAACCTTGCAGCCATGCATGATCGGTCACTTGACCAAATACTTAGCTTCTTCTAGCCTATAAAATAAGGGTTAGGGGTCCCATTTGAAACTAGGAGAATCATAGTAAAGAAACTATACCCGGTTAAGCATTCCCTTTGTCCCAACCTTTAGCCATCCTTGTGCAAAGAGAAGTATAGAGTAGAGAAGTTGGAAGACAGTGGAGGAAGATCCCAGGACCAAGATCGAGGAGTAGTAGCTGACTTTATCATTATATTGTATCATTATGAAGTTAATAAAATAATTTCTTTTCCCATCCCTCCATATGAGATTGCCATTATTGGAATATTGATTGTACGATTGATTAAATCTCTAACCCATTAGTTCATAGATCAAATGCATGTGGAGTTCTTTGTTTGTCTTTAGTGAATGCAGGTCAGCATTGGGATGAGAGTTACAGTCAAAGAATGACCAAGTGTGAAAAGGGGTTGACATCAAACATGAAACATAAGGTATGCAACTTAATCTCTTGAGCCTTGCATTTACATATGAGTAATGGGGGTTTAGGCATGGGATGATGGTAAAAAGTAAGAATCTTTAGGTCATTTCTGTATGCATGAAAAAACCCTTAGTTCTAGTCCGTAGGAGGGATTTCCCACCCTCTTGGGCCCCAACAACTCCCCCTATATTTTTACAAAATCTAAAGGGTCCCCAGTAGAATATTGATAATTATAATGAGCTACAGAGTCAAACTTTTCAAATAGTTCTATGCCTTGGCTTGCTTTGAGACAAACTTAAGACATTCACTATAGTATGAAACATTCATTACAAGAGTATATGTCAAAATTTAGAAATGAGCATAAAAATCTCAATTTAAACAAAAAAGTTAATTTTTATTATGATTGTGTATTCATTCTTTTGCTCATTAGCAAGTTTGACTATTTTGAATAATGTGTTCAATGCTTCATCAAATTTTATCTTGGTTGGTTTCTCTTTTTCATGAAATCATTTGGTGATGTTAATTAATTAAATTCTTTTTGCATCTCATTTCAAAATAATAATAATAAAATAATTATCTATCATTTGTTTGATTTTGTAAAAAACTAAAATTAATATTTTTTCTTCATTAACTTGAAACTTCTAGATTATATTTGAAAACAAATTATAAATAATGTTTGTTTATAAGTTATTGTTTGCTTAAATTCATTTTTTATTTTTCTAGATTTTGTTTTATTCTCAATTTTTAGGTTATTAATTTAGGTTTCTTTTTGTTTCACAGGTTTCTATTATCACAAATTTGATACGGATATGATCATGGATTGATTTTATTATCCAAATACGTTCAAGATGATTGATCCAAAAATTATTTTGGATTTATACAAATAATTTTATGAGCAACAACAGATAAAATTTGGAAACACGTCAAGATCAGACACACAATTTTGCAGAACTAATCACAGCCAAACCGTGAGGAATTTGGAGAAACGGTTGAAAACCCAGAACTAAAATGGAACCATTTACCTTCCACATAGATATTTTTCCTAACAAATGTACGATTGGAGAGATCTTTGGGTCTCTTTTAGAGGAAAATTTTAGGTGGCGGAAGTTAATAGTGACGCCCAAACTGTTCATTCATTTTATAAATATATGAGAAAGATTGGAGCCATCGGGATCCAAGAATTGGAGAGGAGGATTTTAATCCTTTCTCTTTTGTATATTACTTCTTTTGTAAACTTTTTATTTATTTTCTAATAGAGTAATGGATGGTTGGAAGCTTTGGGAGGATGAATGACTATTTTTAAAGAAGAATATGGAATTCCAAGTTGCTTAATGGCTTTTGTCCTGTAAGTAAAATGGTTTTATTTTCATATAATATCTTCATATTCTTTCAATAATTGATTATGAATTGATTTAAATATCTTTAGTCTTTTTTATCAATACATGGTTAATTATTGTTATTTATATATTATTTTTTCTAGTCTTTAAGAGCTTATTATCCAAAATAATTCTTCTTGGACTACAATATGGGCATGTGATTTTGAGAAAGAATATGGGAAAGTAATTCATATTTGGCTTTAGACCTGTGTGATACTTATTCCATTTCATTCTTTCATTATTGTTATATTATG